>PVKZ01002803.1:0-184582 GCA_004027375.1 Macroglossus sobrinus | reverse complement strand
AAAAATTGCATTTGAAGAGATATTATATAAACATATAAAGAGTTAACTAAAAAATGATGATAGCACATAATAGCTCAATTAGTGGTACATAGACAATGGAAACTCCATTTTTGATTAGGAATTTGTGAAGATCTGAATCAGCATACCTGGCATGCCACAATAAGCCCATGTAAAAATATGTCCAGGTCTCTGTTTGCCAAAACATGATTGACCATTCTTATTTGAAATTAAAGTTAAGTGTAGACCAGCTGTTCTTACTGATCTGTAATTTGTGATTTTAACATAAACTCTTTAAATTTATTTACATTTCGATCATTACTGTCTGACAGATACCATTAAGTCAACACCATTAATCCAGATTGTCATGTCACACTCACTTGTAATAAGATTATTAATTATGTATATAATTAGTATTATGTATATCAACTTCTCTCTACCAATTTCTCAGAACCCTTGCTAACTTTTTTCAAACATTATTTTCATTGAATTTTGGATCCACCTGTTTCTTGATTTTGATTTGATTTCATGATATTCTACTTTAATTGTTGTATTTCTCTTAGTTTGAACATGGGCAAACACTTGTTAGGCATTGTCCTTGCCAGAATAAGGTTGTGGCTGGCAAAAATTCTCATACAGTTAGTTACCAGTTCCATGGGATTTGTGGGAGAAGGAAGCTGACAACTCTTAGTGTTGGAGTTCAGTCTCTGTTTTCTAAGGATTTTTCGAAGTATGATTTTCTGAAACTATATGCTCCTTTCAGTATGCAAGTTCTCAACTATTAACGGCTTTTCTGACAATTTTCTTTTAATACATCAAATAAAGGGAAAACACATGAGAGAGCAAGTTATAGATTAGTGTGTTCCTTGCAAGCTGTGTTAGGCAGAAATGAACCTCCAAAAGATATCCACATCTTATTCCATGAAATCTAGGAATGTTACCTTATACAGAAAAAAAAAAAAAGGACTTTGCAAATGAGATTAAGGATTCCAAAAAATTATTCTGAATTATCCAAGTGGACCTTAATGCCATCACATGCATTCTTATAAAAGAGATATTTTCCAGAGACTACAGAAGAAGAAAGCCATGTGAAGGAAGCAGAGGAAACCAGAGTCAGAGAGAGATTTGCTACTGACTGTGAAGGTAGAGGAAGGATCCATGAGTCAAAAAACACAGCTCTAAAAAATGGACATTTTTTCTTTTAGAGTCTCCAGAGAGAGCATGGTCCTGTGGATAATTTAGTTTTACCCTAGTAAAACTTGTTTTGGACTTCTGACTTTCAAAATTATAAGATAATAAATTGGACTTGTATTAAATCATGAAGTTTGTGGTAATTTGTAATAGCAACCACAACAATCTGTGTAAAAACTGCATATTGTGTTATAGTTGATCACTGGGAACTTCATCCCTGTAGGTCATAGTATTTTAGAGAATAAAATAGTATTTTGATTTAAATAAAAACAATTCTCATTGGTTTTTTGTTTTATATATATAATTTTTTTAGATGATGCTCAACTAAAACTTTAATAAAGAATTCTCGGGCATACTACAGACATCTATCCAGTACATAGAACAATTCTACATTGAAGCAATTACAAAAATAATCATGACTGCACAAGGACATTGTACCCATGATTCTGGTACAAATTAGGTATTCTTTCTCTTTATCTCATCTCTCTGACTCTTGTATGTGATTTGTCTTTAGATGTTTCTATAACTCTAGGAGAGTTCATAATGTGTTTTGCTAAAGCTCTATAGTAAGTCTAGCTTCATTTGAAATTTTTACAAATCTTGAGCTTACATTTTCCTAGTACTTTTATAGAATCTCCAATTCATAGAGAAATTAGATGTTGCAAGGTACAAAATTCAGTTGTTCTTTTGCTCATTTTTTACGAGTTTCATATTTTTTCCCAAAATTTGCTGTGTAGCAAATTTTAGACAATAAGCATATGGAAAACAGCTTCACAAATTGAAAATTAAAACACATAGAACTAAAATAATTATTAAAAAATGAGTTTTTAAAAGTTAATTTGTTACATGCAACTTTCAGTTTACAGCAGAGGGACGTGATGCCACTGTGGACACTGAAACACTAGCTGACGATAAATAATTCAGTGATTGACTTTACTGCTTTGCTGAGCTCTCATGTAGATTATGGTAACCACTATCAAAAATCTTTTTCCATTTAACATTTTGTGATGACAGAAATCTTATACTAGCCATTTGAGGATCCGTTCAGTCTTTCCAATATTTTACCATTGACTGCCCACTTAGCACAACAGTACCAGAAAATATAAATGTGGTCCCAATTCCAATATTTTCTAAAATTTTTTTGCAAATCATTTAACTCTAAAGAAAGTTTTATTATGTATAAAATGCCAAAAATAAAGTATGCTTATCTTATTTCTCTTTTTTAAGTTTCAAAGTATTTATGTTAAATGTATAAGAATTTAATATTATATTTTACATTTATCTTCCTTTTATTAATATTGTTTTTAACTTATTTTTAAGGTGTATTACCTCATGATGTAGGGCAAGAGCTTATGAAATAATTCTGCTTGGTTTGGGGCCTCAGTTCTCTCACCCAAGATTAAGCAACTGTAGGTGAATTATTTAATTTATCTGAGTTTAAGTTTCCCCTTCAGTAAAATAATGCCAGTAATGGCATCTCTCCTGTAAGGTTATTAGAAGGATAAATGAATTAGTCAAGCACAACAATGTCAGACATATAGTAAGCATACAGTGTAATTCTTCTTATTATAATTAATACACTGCTGTGCTTCTTGTAATCAGTTTTCAGTATATAATAATAGAGTTTGTTAAATCAATAAAATAAGCTGGAAAAAAAACAAAATGGGTCTGAATAAAACTTCTGCTTTTTAGATTTGTTTCTTCTTTAATCAATATGTTAAAAACACCTGTTTGATTTGGTTTAATTTTAATATACACAGCACTTTCAGGAGCTTTTCCAATGGGGTCAAGGTTGACTTAGTTAATTTTGAGAGTCAGTTTTATATTGATGACTGCCCTCAACATTGTCGGTGCCTTTCAGAGTCCTTCTTTTAAAGGGAAACAAAAAACATAAAAGGGATCATAAAACTTGAAATTAATGTAAAAATAACAATTTTTAAAAATATAAATGAAGTCAATTGCTTTAATCTAACTGAAATTATTATAATATCCTTTCACAGTAACCAAGTAATTTTAACAGAATTATTTTTCTGTGTTTAGAAAGAATATTACATGGATTACTAATAGTTTAGTATGCTAGAAATATGTGATTTGTTTGATATAAGTAATAGAAAAAGTCACTTTTAAATTAAAACATTATTTTAATGAATTGTTTAAACTTTAATTGCAATCTAAACTTGTCTCTAAATCATTCCATTTATTTTATTTTACAAGCTTAATAGTTGTCATATATTATTTAAATGATATCTCACTTATGTATCAGTCAGAATTTATAAAAAATATGTATATTATTGTTTAGTTAATCCTGTCTTATTCTTATACAGAGTAATAAAATAATGAACCTAATTGTTTTCTAATTTTTACTTAGTATGAGAAATTCCAATCTATTTTTTACTTATTAAATCAAACAATTTTTCTATCATGACTACTAACAAACATTTTCTGCATCTGAAATATTTCAAAGTTTTAAAAAAATAATTTACTTTTTTTATCTCCTCTGCATTTTTCTTCTATACCCCAAAATTTGAAAGAAAATATGATACAGTCATTTTTATTTACTACTAAATTGCAAAAGGAAAGTCACTGTCAAGAAATCATCTAACTTAACAGATGCTTAGAATTTTGTCTCTTTCAAGTCTAAACTATTTTATTTTAGCAATTTTGTCCATGAAATACTCACAAGTATTTACATATGCAAAAAAAAAAAAAGTATAAAGATCATGTAGTATGTAGTTCAATGAACCAATGACTGTTTAGGAAATTATTAAGTAATTTGGATGTGTATGTGATATTTGATAATGATTATTTGTTCATTCCAAGTTTTTTAATGTTAAGATTATTATTAATATTTTAATATAGTTTTTTAAAAATAAATATTCTCAGCAAGGCAGAAAATATTATTCCAGTTTTTTTCTACATTAAAAATAATGATGTGTTCCCAATAAAAGTCACCAATGTTTCTTGGAGGCATGGGTCCCATATTTGGAACAAGCAAAGTATGAGGATGCAATATATTGTTTCAGAAAGCAAGAAAATGTTCAAATTTTGATATGTATATGTGAAAAAGTTAAGAATCTGGTAAAATATGTGTTCATGAGCCAAACGGAGGACAGACTGTGTATTTAAAAGAATACTTAGAAAGTAATTCAAAAAGATTGATGGTAATGGAATTTTAACATTTAAATAACAAAAGTTTCCAAGGATCTATAATAATTTTTTAACAAAGAAGGGAAGAGAGTAAAGAGAGACTCTTCTTTACTGAACAATGAAAGCTAATATGCAGAGGAAAAAAATGATAGAATTGAAAAGGTCACTACCTTGCCACCATTGATGTAATACTCATCAATGAAGCAAAATGATTAGGTAAAATGCCCTGGAGAACAGGATGTTTAAAAGATATTTACAGCTGCTTATTGGTAGCAAAGATAAAAAATAAAAATCCTTTACAATGGAGTAATCTGGTGGATAACCTCATAGGTCTCATGTGTAACTATATATACATATTTATATTTTTTGTATTGTTGATGCCTGCCATCCAAGGCCAGGTTTAACTATTTTTTAGAAATAGTAAATGGCTTTCTAAGAATGTACCATTCACATGCAAACTAATGTAGAACCCACATTCTCCACTTCCAGGTGCTCTATCTGGCTTTACCTTGCAGGTTAACATTTTCCTGCCATAATCACCCCAAGGCCAGGTACCACACAACTTGGGACAACCCCCACACCCCAGAAGCCACAGACATTATTTGGACTAGCCCATCTAAGCCTACTTACCCTACCTCTCCCATTTCTTCCCAAGAAAAGCACTATAAAAGGTCTTGCCAGGTTTTCTCCTATTTCTTCTGTCTCCTTACTGACTCTTGTGCTTCTTCATGTGACATGGCATGCCTCCATATCTTGGGAGCGATGGTTAATGAATCATCTTTTCAGTGATAATTGTCTCCCTGATTTGTTGGCTTAACCATAGTAGAATAATCATAACGTACATTTACAACACTTGGCATATTGAACAGTGTGGTTTGGCCTCAGACTGGACTAGTATGTCATTAGGCTGCTCTTGGCTTAGCCTGACACTTACACTGAGATGGCTTCTGGAGGCAGATTTGTCTTTTAGATTGGGTTGTAATTTTACATTTTGGGCAAGAACTAAAATGTTCATTCTTTTTTCTTATGGATAGAGCCTAGCAAAGTACAAACTTCATGGTGTTATATGAAGGCAATTTATAAATTATGAACTACCACAAGCTATAAATTATTACTACATCAAATCATAAATACTAAAATTGATGTACAAAACACAGTCAATATAGAAATGTTATAAACTAAGTATAATTAAGATTAACAATTCCTTTAAAAATTACCACTTGAAATACGAATGCTTCACTTATTGCATCATAATGATCAGGTCAATGTGGTCATTATCTCCAATTGACAGTTGAAAAAAAAAAAAATACCTGAGACCTAAAATAGCTAAGTAACTTGCCTAAGAAAGTAAGTCCAGAAGTCAGAATGTGAACAATTTGGTCTGGTGTCAGTATTCATTTTCTTAACCATCATGCCATGCTGCTTGCCTGCCAAACCTGTTTGCTAGTCAACTATAATAAGGAAAAGGTTGCTATCGTCTGGGAAACAGTAGTTAAAAACATTGAACACTGCATAGTATGTGCTGAATAAATGTGCTGACAGCAGCTGTGGTCAACATGAAGGTGAGCTAGAGAACACCACAGGCTGGGATGACTGGAGAAAACTGGCAACATGAGTGGGGTGGGTAAACCTTGGGTCAGAAGTTATATTTGTAAAATAAAGGTGAGAGGAAGGGGTCTCTGGAGTATTCCATTTAGGGAATCCCAGAAATAAAGATGACAAAATGGGAATAAATATAAAAGTAGTGTTTAAGGGCCAGCCTCAGGTAGAGATAAGGAATGTTATGTCTAGGAATCAAGGGAGATGGATTTGGAAAGGTAATTGAGGAGCAGATTGGAAATGATGGGAGGGTACAAGTTTGGCTATGATATTGTAGAAAATGGAGAACGGTTGAAAGGAGTAAAAGTAAGCAAGTAGTATTTAGAAGATTAATCTGATAGTTTTTAAGTGCCTTTTGGGTAGGTCTATAGGGAGACAGAGTCTAGAGCCTGGAAATCATTAATGGTGATCATAGCAACCTAAATATAGAAGCAATAGTATACAAGCAGATACTTAAAGGAAATATGTGTATTATAGCAAAAGGTATCAATAGTTTACAGGAGTTATTATATTTTGGATCTAATGAAAATGAATTTTTAAACATTGCTTTTGGGAAGAATATGATACTGTTGAAAGAAACAAGATTCTCCAACTCTATTGTGAAAAGTGGGCCGATACCACAGTATAAATCTATGTTTACATTGAAGGAAGAAATACATAATGATAAAAGTATGAACAGTATCAAGGAGAAGTTTTGCATGTCCATCACTGGAGCTTCTGGAAATTCTTTTTCATTTCTTCTTTCTTTCTTCTTTCCTCTCTCCCTCTCTCCTTTCCCTGTCTTCATTTCCATATTTTCTCCTTCTCTTTTTTGCTACTTCACTATTTTAAAATATATTCATTAGAAAAATAAATATTAATTAAGCATCTATTCTGTGAATGTTCTTGTTCTCATTATGGGTCAGCAACAGTCTTATAAGTTAGTTTAACATGTGAATGAGATATTTGAGTTTCAGGTTATGAAGTTGGCTTATTCGGTCAGAAATTTGGTAGTTAAGAAACTACCACTGCATTTACATAGTTGATGAAAATACAACTTTATTATTAAGATAAATTTGAAATAAATATAAAAATTACTTGGTGTAATAAAGAAACCTACATAATCAAAACTATGTGTAGTCTAAAGTTTATTACAATCATATATCACAAGCGAAAGCATATGTGCATGGTGCTATTTGTGTACGTGTGGGTGTGCTTGGTGAGTGTGCAGGGACTTAAAGGCAATTCTTCCTAAAAGCTCAGACTTGGATTTAATGGAAGATTGAACTTATTTATGCCATTTGAAATAAGTTTAACAATTTCAACTCACATTTTCTTGTTAAGCCTGTTTTGCCCTTATTTCCCCTCTAATGTATGAACCAATAATGGTGTTCGTTTATTCTATTTTACAGGAATGTTTAATGTTTCTTTTCTATGCTTCTTGAGATTTAATCATCAACATTATGAAAAACATATGTTTCTCCTCATCTTTCTCCAGGGTAAGCATTTTAACGTCTGTTTAAAGTGCATGCAAACTTTTCTCATTGTTGCCAAACACATTACAGAACTTAGAACTGTGTATAGTTCATGTTCCAGCAAATTGAATTAGTTTATCAGCTGAATGGTTACTTATTCATTTGTTTGGGGAAGGAAAGCTGAAGTCTTGGATGATTGCAGACCAAAGGTAAGTTTAAGAAAGATGTAGGTTCGGGGTGTTTGTGTGGTGTGCAGGAATAACTAGGTGGAGCACGGGCCATTTTTAGAGCAGTGAAACTATTCTGTATGATGCTATATTATATGACATTATATATTTTCTAAAATCTATAGAACTATACAATACAAAGAGTGAATTCTAATGTAGACTATGGACTTCAGTTAATAACAATGTATCAGTATTCATAAATGTAGCACAGTAATGCAAGCTTTTAGTGATAGGGAAACTATTGGGGAGAGGGAGAATGTATGGGAACTCTGTGCTTTCTTCACAATTTAAAAAAAAACATGATTTAAGACTTACGATGTTACTGAAAATGTGTTATGTTTTTAAATGTGGCTGAGTTTTGTATATATGTGATATTGATATCTTTTTTTGTTCTCTCAGTAGTTCACTCTCTGTCATGCCAAAGTGTTTAGGATATTCTGTGCCCACCATATCTAGGAGCAGATATTTTCCACGTGAGGCAGATAAGGGCCACAGATAATCTTCCAGAAATTTTAATTCCTCTGGTGAGAAAAGCCAAGGAAGATGACCATGGTTTTAAGATTGGTGTTAAAGTAGCAACAAGAACAATAGAGTCTGAATAAAGTCATCAGAAAGGAAAGGTGCCGCAGTGAAAAGCTACATGGATCGTGATGGAAGATTGCATGGAATGATGAAAATACTGAGAGATTACTCCAGGGCTAATTGATTCCAGCAAGATCTCGGCACCAAGTAATAACCTCGGAATCAGTGAATTAGTCCTCAACCTCAGTGTGATGGACACTCAAAAAAAAAATGTTGACTCTGGTGAAAATATGTTATTTCTTTTGCACACTTGAGTTTAGGTTGACATTCATACCTACACATTTCAAAAAAAAAAAAACTCAATAAGCCATTGGATTGTGTATTTATCTTAACTTTGTTTCCACTTTGACAATGTGAGTTACTACTTTTAAAAAGACATTAACCTGGTATTATTTAAGAGTATCTGTAGTTTTTATCAAATCACTTAAATTGTTTTTCATTTAATGGCTATTTTTTAAAATTAAGTGTTTAGCTTCACTTGAAATTTAAGTTATTTAAGTAGTAATATTTATTATGAAAATTGTATTCTCTGATTTGGTCAGAGCGACTCATAGCTTAATCTTGGTTTCACTTTATAATTGCCGTGTGATTTTATTAATCTATGTCTTCTACCTTGTTTTTTCATCTTTAATATAGGAATAAATATATTACCTCATAAGAGTTTTTCTAAGCATAACTAATAATAATCATATTACTCAAAAATAGTATAGTAATACTAGTAATAGTAGAAATAAAAATAATATTAAAAGAGAAGCCTAACTTCTAAATTTTTTTGTGCAGACATTGTGTTAAGCATGTTCTCCATAAATTGTATTATGGATCAACTCATTTAATATTCACAGCAACTCTCGAGGTAGGATATATTTTATAATAATATATAATTTTACCCCATTACATAAATGAGAAAACTTAAGTTCAAAAGATTAAACTATTTCCTCATGCTACCCAGATGATGCATGTTAGCTATAATTTCCATCTGGAGCTTGCTCTCCCAGTCACCATACATGATGGAAAGAGGAAACATTATTCAGGCAGCAAATGTTAGCTCTTTTCCTAACCTTTATAGTGGTTCTCTATAAAGTTCATTTATGCATAAAATTAGAGGATAACAATTCTCCTTTGATTGGAGTATGCAATGGAAAGCTGAAAGGTTGAAAAGTAGAAAAGTTGGATAGAATAGTTAATGGTTTAGCTAAATGTTGATATCCAAGAAGAATGACACCAATCAAACAGAGCATAGAACTCAGATTGATAAAGCGTGGGATGAAAAGAAAATCCTACACTAGGTGACTAAAGAGCAAAGCAGGAACAAAATTAAATATAGTCTTAATGTGGCCAATTAAAGCATTTAGACTTCATGTTGAACACAATGATAAATTTGAAAATGCTTTTTGAGCAGATTTGAAATAGCATCTACTCTGTGATTTAGAAAGAGTAGTCAGATGGCAGTTTGCAGAGTTTACTGACCAGGAGGCAGATCAAGCTTAGTAAGATTAATTTTATTAATAAAATAATGCTGAGAAAAGGTGAGTTCCTCAAATAAAGTGGTGGCAATAAATTTAAAAGTTAGTTGAGAGGTGAGATTAACAGTATTTTTTTGTTGTTAATTGCATTCGACAGGTATAGTTAGATAGTAAATAAAAAATGTATCAAGTTCTAAGAAATTGTATAAATCAGTAGTTCTCAAACTTTCGCATGTTAGAATCATCTGGGAACAACTTTTAAGAATTCTAAATCACAGGCTGTACTCCTTACAATTAATTCAGAAGCTTTGGTAGCAGCAGTAATCTCCAGATGAGTCCAATGTATAGCCCAGTTGGGTATCCACTGTTATTATAGATAAGAGTGCCAGTTTCTAGATAGGAAACAGATACATAATGTGGATAAGACTGTGTCAAAAGTAATGTAGATAGAAAAAATATATATAAGAAAATAAACAAGATAACAATAGAACGAATAACCTGGAAGCAATGAGAGATTTTAAAAGGAAGAGTAGTGATAGAGATACTAAACTTCAAATTTAGGAAGATATGCCTCAGTTTCTGAAACTAAAGGAAGGTAGGTAATAAATGAGTTAGATATAAACACAGTCTCAGCTAAAGTAGCAGGAAGCTAATTGTTCATGCCCAATACCTCATTTCTCTCTGTTTAGAAGTGGCTTTGCCATCTGCAATGACAGAGGGAATGAGGAAATTTGGGTAGAGAGCTTGAGGAAAACATTCTCATTTATAGAATTACATACTGAGAATGCTTGGTAGTGGGGAGCTGGTACAGATTAGAAATTTCTTAGTGGCATAAATTATTTAAAGGAAGAGAACAGATTACCAAAGCAAAGTGCTTGCGAGCTCTGACCATGAACTCTCTTATCTTTGGAGACATCTTCATCTCTTTAAGCACTACATTCAAAAATATAGTTCATAAGAAAGCTCTCTTATTCTTATGTGTTGTTCTTTTGGACAAGTTGAACCAATTAGAGCTTCTCCCCAAGATTTTTATAATTTGGAAGAGGAATAAGCATGAGTAATTCCTTCTCCAGTGTGGTGTGAGACTTGGACTCTCTGAGAACACTATCCCCACCACTGATGGTCCGATCAGAGCAGAAGATACCAATGAAAGAAAAACAGAAAAAAGAAGCAGAGATGGGAAGACAATTATTAAGGTGTTTGAACTTCATCCTTAAGTTTTCTGCACTGTGCTTGTCCAATCTTTCCTCTATTTGGAAGTATACTGTTGTATTCTGCTGTCCTTCAAAACATAAATCTGATTTTGACTAGTAAGCAGTCTAACAACAAGAACAACAACAAAATGTGTGAATCCTATAAAATTGTCATTTGAAAACTATACTTCTCAATCTCTTTGCAATAACTTGAGGCCATTTTCAGTATAATATAATTGGAAATGTTGTGTGCTATTTCTAGGCAAAGTAGATTAGGAAGCATGAGTGCCTTTTCCACCCTATTTTTTTTTCTTTACACCTGGATGAAGCACAATCTGAGGCCCTAGGAAAATTCAGAAATACAAAAAGAAAATAGCCTAAATCCCTGAATTTTCTTTAATTATATAAATATAGTTTGATAAAAGCAATACCTGCACCAGATTTTTACATGATAGTAAAATAGATCTGATTATGCTGGGTGCTAAAATTGTAAAATTTATTTTTTGTAGCAGCTGGTGTTACTCAAACTCCCTAAGTAATAAATGAAGAAAAATGTATTTGTACTGCATTGATAACAAATAAGGCCAAGTGTGTTAGTCATTATCTTATTTGCTAAACATTAAGAGTTTTTATGAAATTTAATACTCGATTTGTGGGATTATGTGATCAGTTCTGGCCAAGAGTTGTCAGCAGAACTAACATATTAACTTTCTTGTAAAGCTTTTATTTGCAATATGAAACACAATTATTTTTTTTTATTTCTTGCTTTCTTTAGTGAATGTAACTACATGTATATTTTATCTCTAGAAAATATAAACAACTCTGTTTCTTATACTACTACTTTTTTTGGTCTTAGAAGTTTTAGAAAGTTTTAGGAAGTTTCTTTTTCTATGTCATCAAATTCGCTAATCTCTTCTGTGATGTCTAATCTGTTGATAATCTCATCACTGTTTTGCATCGTCAGCATGGTATTTTCCAGCACTTAAAGTTTGTTTAATGCTTCTTTTATACCTTTGATGTCTTTCTAAAGTGTTCCTTTATTCCTCTAGCTGCTTGAATATCTAAAATACTGTTATAATAGCTGTATTTAACATTGTCTACGAATTATACCATATGTGTCAATGCTATGTGAGTTTCAAGTGATTGTCCTCTTAATTATAGATAGAATTATTCTACCTGTCTGCATGCTTGGTAATTTTTAATATAATACCAGGAACTGTGAAGTTTACATGTTTGGATATGGATTTTTTTTTGTACTCCTATAAATAATTTTGTTTGCTATTCTGTGATGCCTTAAAGTTTCTTGAAAATAGTCTAACCTTTTGGGATTTTAAAATTTTTGTTAGTTTGGACTAAAGCAGCATTTATAAGAGGATTCAACCAATACCTCATGATTATGATGATTTCAGCTGTGGCTGGTGGGAACTATCACATTCTCAGCCAGGTATGGAATCAGATCACCATTTCCTCTGATCCTTTCAGATTTTTCTTTATGAGCCCCCTGTAGTTTTGTCACATGTCTGTTAAATACTCAAAGGAGACTATGTGCAGTTTTCAGGGGTCCTCTATTCATGTTACTCCCCTCTGTGGTACTCCACCTTGCTGATTCTAGCTGCTCTGCCTCCCTGTATTCCCAACTCTGTATTCTCAACTTAGAAAATCCTATAGTCTACACTGGACTCCCTATTTTGTACTGTAATTTAGAAAGTCTTAAAGCTGGAATAAGTTACATAATTTGCAGACCCAGTGGAAAAATGAAGATGCAAGGTACCTGATTCAAACATTATTAAGAATTTCAAGACATGACAGTAGGCATCACATCAACTGTTGAACTCTAAACTTTACAACTGCACAGTTTCCATGTCTGTGCCCACAGATCTGTTCAAAGCAGTAATTTAGGACAATTACAGTGCTCTTAGTTTGTTTCTGTATCTCACACATTACTATTCTTTATTGCCCACTGCCCAATATTAAAAAAAAAAAAAACACTGTTCTTATATTTTGTTCTGATTTTTATATTTTTCATAAGAGAGAACAAAGCCTTTCTCTGTTACTCTCTTTTGGCCAGAAGTGAAAGTTCCCTGTACTAATCAGCTGACTAGGAAATTCTGCTACATATGGGCCCTTTACCTTGAAGTGGCCTTGGTATAACAATTATTTTTCTTGTATTTTCAATTTATCAAATAATACTAAGTGGTAAATGACATCATTTTATTTAGTATTCTTTTAAAAATCTGATATATACACCTGAATTACTATTTCTGACACATCTACCAGAGTTGTTTATTAAGGAATTGGTGTTTGGTTATGATACATTTTGATATTTCCTGATTAGCTATAATGTTTATTGTTGTTCAAGTACCTGGCAAAAACTAATAGCAGACTTTCTCTATATATGAGTGGATATTTTAAGTGTCTGGCTTTGTGTGCTATCTCTAATGCTATAGCACAAATTTAAAATTTCATTTTCTACAGAATCTTCATAGATGACTTAAATAAATACTGAGGAATAATATAAGATACATGATGCACAGTATTCTATGAGTAACTGAGAAATGGGCATACAAGTAATGTATGAAAAGGTATTTAATTTTACTGAAAGAAGCTACAAACATAGCTGTTCATGTAAAAAATAATTTAAAAAGTTATTATACAAATTTCAAATATATGATATCCATGGGTTTCTTTTTTTTTTAAGGGTTCTATTTTGTAATCACTGCCTTAAGGAATTGTTATTTGAGATTTTTTGTTTTTGTCAAAGAAAGTTTGTTTGATCCATGATGGAGAGGCACAAAAGAAAGTTTGTTCAAAAGAAATGATATAGAAACATAAAATAAAAAATTAGAATAAACTCAAATCACTCTAGTTGAAGTTGTAAAGCTATAAAGAGAGGTCAGTGACCACAGCTGCCCAAACCTTCACCACGGATGATGGTCACTGGCTGAGAGTACATCAAGTTGTTTTCTGAAAAAGAAATGGATAAACCTTTGTGTAAGATGATTATTTTTTACCAAGCATAATAAAAGCATTACATTTAGAACATTTTTTCTAATATGATAACCTAAAACTATATGTGGTTATTAAGCACACCATATTTTATAGATGGTCTAAAAAGAAGGTAAAATACATTAGTAATAATTTTTAATATTGATTATTCAGGGAATAATATGGAAGTTCCAAATACTCATGGTCAACAGCCTAAACCATCTGAGGTGTGCCTACTTTTGCTTATTGATGGTAAGAAGTCAATGGTGGGAGCAAACACTTTGTCATGTACTAGATGAACTTATTTGAACTGTGAGGAGAAAGGGAAATTCTAGATGGACTATTAATGAAACAAACAAATTGCTCACTTTGGGCTATCAATGCTGCATAACACAGAAACATTAACCCTGTGGGTTTTTCTTTTTTATTTATAAAGTCATGGCTATGTCTCCAATTATAATAATTCTGAAAACATCTTTGGTTATTCTTTAATGATGCTGTAATTAATTACCAAAAAATTGGTGATTTAAAACAACACACATATATTTATTATCTTGCATTTTGGTAGGTCAGAAGTCTCATGTGGGCCTCATTGGCCTAAAATCAAGGTGTTAGCACCTACAGCATCATGTTCTAGAAGCTCTGTGGACAATCTGCTTCCTCATGGTTTCCAGTTGGCTCCTGGTCAACTTTCTTTATCTCCAAAGCCAGTGGTTTTGCATTTATTCTACAATTTTTCCTAATTACATCTCTCTCTAATGGGTGAGGTTCTCCACGTTTAAGAATTCATGTCACTGTATTGGGTCCAGGCTAATTTTCGCACATCTCAAGAACCTTAATTTAATAACATTTATGATATTGCTTTTATTGTAAAGAGGGTATCATATTAAAAGATTCTGGTGATTAAAAGATGAAATTCTTTTTTGAGAAGGGGGCACATTACTCTACCTTTTACAACCAGTATTTCTCTGAGTATTTTCACAGGACATTTGTCTATTAAAAACAATAATTTATTCCCTTTCATGTCATATAGGTATTCTGCCAAAGAACATATTGCAATTACATAAAAAAATATTGCCTCTCATATACCAACCCCAAACCTTTTAAGAGCAATTTAAGTCATCTCTAAGTCATCTAATCTATCCAATTTAAAGCTTAGATTTACACATTAACATAGATACATAAGGAAAGTTGTTAAAAAGTGAGATTTACCTTTGCTTTATATTTTTATTTTTTTAACCATGACAGATTTTACAAATCTGAAATTTCCACTTTGCTTCTACTAACATAAGCATTGAAAAAAATTCCAAAGGCTAAATCTTATTATTAAAAGTACTATTTAAGATTCAAATTAAAGGGATTAGGAGAATTCCTTTAAGTTTTTTGTAGAGTTAATAACTGTTAGAACAGGGTAAATAGTAAGTCATCATCAGTTAAGATTTTTTTTCCAGGGGGGGGAAAAAAAAACATTAAGAGATATCTGTATATCTGTCTGGCTATCTATTATCTATCTATCTATCTATCTATTTATCTATCTATCTATCTATCTATCTATCTATCATCTATCTATCATCTATCATCGTCATCTATCACCAATCTGTTTATCTGTCTACCTTAAAGAAAGATTTATTTTAAGCATTTGGCTCACACAGTTGCAGGGGCTGGTATTTGTGAAATGTATTATTATAGCATTACCTAGCAGTCTAGAAATGCAGATAAGAGTTGATGTTACAGACAAATCCAAAACCTGTGGGTGAACTAGCTGGCCGGCCGGAAATTCAAGCAGAGTTTGTATGTTTTAATCTTGAGAAAGAACTGCTTCTTCTTCAGTAATCTTTAGCCTTTTAAGTTTTTCAACTAATCGGATAAGGCCCAGTTACATCATGAAGGGTAATCTGCTTTAATTTAAGTCAACTGAGTGTAAATTTTAATGACATCTAAAATTATGTTTAAGGCAAAATCTAGACTAGTGTATTACTAAAAATTGGGCACCATATCCTAACCAAAATGATATTTAAACATCACATTTACAGAAATTATTATAAAATAAAAGTTTCATCTGTAGAACACATTATTTTTAAAGGCATTTAAAAAGTAAATACATTCTTACATCTATTGATTAAAAAATTATTTATTGAGAGTGCTTACTACATAGATTCTTACTATATAACATTACATAGATATAGAATGATAAATAAGTAGGTAGATAGATAGATACATAGATACATAAATAGATGATAGATGGGGGTGGGGAGAGAGAAAGAAAGATCTGCTAAACACCGACTATATAAAGATAAATGAGACACTGACCCTGACTTCAAAAAAATTGTTGTCTAATGACAAGGATAAATATATGTATAAATGATCACAGCCCTACATTTTTGTGCTAGAAGAATGAATTCAGTAGCATAAGTGCAGTATGAAAGGAGTGCCTACTGAAATCAGCCTAGTGAGTCGTGCTTGAAGAAAAATCTCGATAGTTGACAAAGTGAAAAAGGGTATTACAGAGAGATCATAGACCAAACAGCATTAAGTTTTTTTTTTTCCTGTCTAGAGAGCTGAATATTTGGTATATTTCAAACGTTGTGCAAGATGTTAGAAAGGTAAGTGGAGTCATATTGTAAACATCCTTGAATGTCAGACCATATTTTGTCTTGCAGGAACTAGAGGGCCATTAAAGTAGTGGCTGTTAATTTAAAAAATTCATCAGCTTTCCTTTTACAGACTTTAAGCAGGCAACCTTTATTTGAGGACACACCAATTCTTACTTGCTTTCTCCCTAGTGTGTCTCAAGATAGATAAGATGGAGATACTCATTCAATTGCCCAAATACGAAGGGGTTGCAAAAAAGTTTTAATTTTTATTGTAACTTTTAAAATAACTTTCACAGATGATTCTGATTTATAATGCCACTTTAGAGCCACAGCATTTAGGGCTAAATTGGGGGAGAAGAACGACTCTATGCCTTCTTTAACGATCATTCTAATAGATCCAGGGAACAAAAGATAGAAATAAATTAATGTTCTTGTTAAATATCTCTTCATAAAATGTTAAATGATTACTAAAAATTAAAGGTTTTAAAAAAATATTGGCTGATTTAATAAGGTTCAGATGTATTAAAGTGTTCTACTGAAGCTGCAGGCACATTAACTCACACGTGTATTAATTTCTATGCTGCATAACAAATTACCATAAAATTAGTGTCTTAAAACATGTATTTAGTATTTATGTCACTGTTTTTATAAACCAGAAAGTCTGCTACAGAGGGACTTTATTCTGTAAAGTACATATTAAAAAGTTATCTAAGGTAAACTAGATATATATTTAAATACACACACATATGTGCATATTTATACATATATATATTTTTTCAATGCTGAAAAGCAATGAGATAAAAACTTCATCTTGTTGGTAAATAGATAGATATTTCTATGGTGAATTGTTGACTATTACAGATTCACATTAAGCATGCGAAAATCAAAACAATGTATATAATGATGCCATATATTACTGTTTTGCTACAGTAAGTTTAATAGATCTATCTCAAACTACCAGAAGGAGAACAAGGGTTTCTACCTCTCCAAGTCTTTCCAGGGATGAAAATTTTGGTACGATGACCATATTCACAGGCACATCTGACAGCCAACGGTTCATGTGCTATGGCCTCTCAAACTCAACCTATAACTTCACAATGAGAACAAGTCCACAGGCAGAAAATGATAAATGCCCTGTCAGGCTTCAGGATAGAGAATTATGATCAGAATTAGAGGATCTTGAGACTTGTTAGCATTTTGTATCAGTGGAAATATTCTGTTGCTGAAGTTAACTCTCATTGGAGGGGCAATATTTACAAAATGATAATTGTCAAGTTAAATCCATTCCTTTCTTCTCCTAGAAGTGCATCTTTTTTGTTATTTCTATAATTATAATGCTATGGGTTATGATTACCATCTATGTCTACCATTCAACTGTGTAAATCCTAATTTTGGAGAGAACTCCAATCTTTTTAGGAAGCATTAATGTGAATTATTTATTTGTTATTATGATTTGTATTTAATGGCCCTTTTTACTTCATAGAAAAATGATGAAAAATAACAGAGAAAAATATATATGTGCTGTTTTGTGCATATTTTTATTAAGAAATTTTTTTATTCTGATGTTGTTTGCCCTTTAAGGACTTAGCTACACAAAAGAATTACTAACTTATTCATATCATTTTGTCTTGATCAGCTTTTTCTACCCCACCTTTCTTACTCTTCTGTGTCCTCACCTTCACATATAGTTAAGATAACCATGTAATATGTGTTTTAAATGTTTAGATAAACATGTAAATATGTTTTTAAATATTTAGAACATGTATATGAATTTAACAGAATATTTCCCAAACTAGTTACCATTTTTTTTAATTCTTACTTTAGTTTTTCATTGTTTTATGCAAGAGAATTTGTGTTATCAATTCATAAGCATGCACTTAAGTGAAAGGTACTATGTCTGGCTCCTGCTTAGCTATTATGCTTGAAATATTTTCCTTCAATACACAGGTTAGAACACACATATCTTCTGATCTCATATGTGTAATAGGATTTAAATAATTGATTCATTAAACATAGAAGCAAATTGCTTCACAAATTATTTCTATTTTATTGTATACAAAGTGTCTGACAGTGTTTGAAAGTTGTCTGGCTTTTCATCATATGCATCGTGGTTTCATATTATTATAAATAACAGTTTACATGAGCTCTATTTACTATAATCTCTCAGTGTCATAGTGGCCATAATACAGAATATAACCCATTGGTTACTTCATTCTGTCATTTATTACTGTATGTAAGTGGAGTATTACTGTATACCAGCCACAGTACACATAGTATTAATCAGACATGTGCCCTGAACACAAGAGATTCAATGTAATAAAAAACCAGGTATTGAAAATGCAAGTGTCAGTATATTTTTCTGGCTATGTTAACCTTTATGCCTGCTCTCCCATATGCTTTCATAAGCATAGTCAGTGAGCTGACTATTTGTGCTTCATCCTCAGTCTGCATTCCTCCAGCCGAATCCGCCATGGTGGTCAAGCATCATGCTTTATGACCCAGACCTTCCACTTCATGATTATGGTGATTTAATCAGCCAGTTAATACATCACCAAAGCATTCATTTTATAGCCACCTACAATCTGTGCAAAATGCACTAATAAAGATGATAATACCTAAGGACAATTTCTTTCACAGAAATTTGAACTAACACTATGTAAAAACTTTAACTTTGAATAGTGTAGATATTTCTGAAAGGTCATTAGATTGTGTTTGGCTAAAGAAGCTATAATGGGTTTCCCTACATTTGCAATAGTGTGTTATTTCCTATCAGTATCTGAGTTACATTGGATAGTTTGAAGACTGTGGAAGGTAAGATGTAGCTAGTTGGCCTGGGAATCTGTTAAGAAAGAGAATCCTTGCTCATGTTATTAGTCAAGCAAATAGGGCTGGGAGGACTTCATAATCCTATTGAGTGTGGGCTTACTTTGGGAAGAATTTGAATTGACAAAATATGCTAAGCCTGATGATAATTACTCTGTGTATAATTCATACCAGGAGTAAACTGAGACTCTTCCCATCATGCCATTTCTAGGCATGAGTATAAAGCATGCCATCTGTAAATAAATGAACAATGAAAAAAAATTTGTCGTGTGATTAAGTAGTTAATCAAATTCATTAAAACTAACATGGTTGGTTGTTTTAGAATGTGACTGAGAAGTTATACTGATGTATTGTGAAGTATGTAATGAAAACCATTGTAGCAAATTTAGTTTCCTCATGATGGCCACACCAATATATTCCATGGTTTCTTTCTGCAGTGTAATCTATTACAGGGTCTCTCTTCTCCCCTTGAAACTGAATGGTTCTTTGTGACTGGCTCAGCATATTGCTTGAAAATGACAAGCCTATTCACCATAATCTTCTGGGAATCTTGCTCTTGAAAAAACAGGCATTCCATGGAAAGGTTGTATGCATGAATTTTGGCTGACAGTATACAGATGGAATCTCAGCAGATACTACTACTAAATTAGCACATTGTGAGTTAACTGTTTTGAAAGATCCTTCAGCTCATGTTAAATTGACACACGCTTTGCTGAACCCTCCCCAAAACTTGTCCAAACTACAGATCCATGAATAAAATAAATGACTGTTATTCTTTTGGTTCACATTTTGTGACTTTTTAAAATGTAGCAATGAATAAATGATATAATCAACAACTAATATATTGTACTGTCCACCATTTTTACTCTTTTTATAAATGTGATTTACTATTGCAGTTTTTCTGCTCTTATCCCAATATTGTACATAAGCTGTGTCAATGGAGGTTATATTTACTGTTTATTCCATATGATTATTAAAAATTAGAAATGATATTATCAAGGGGTTGCAACTGAACTAGGAAACTAATGAATGCAGTTGAAAATTCTGAACTCTAAGACAGGTCAACTTCTTTAAAGAGGCTTTATTTTTTTACCTCTGGATTTAGTAATAGATTATATTTCTGATTAGACTTTTTGTGTTGTGGGTATGAAGGATTTTATGGTGGTTATATATTATAGCTATATCACATTTAGCAAGCATTTTTATAATTAATATTGTGAAAATATGCATAATAATAAAAGGATTACATCTTTTGGATTGGTGCTCATTTCATTAATACTTCTGTGTGATGGAAACATTTTGGTTAGAGACCATGTTACTAGGCAGCCTTAATTTATACCATGTAGCTATAGATTTAGAGTAAACCATGAAGATCAATGAATTTAGAAGCTTCCTTATGACTTACATAGACTTTGTGACATGGTTTATATCAAGATTAAATAAATTATTCAGATTATCTTTCCAAAATTTGTACTAAAAGACATATATGGTTTATCAATTGGGCAAGAAGTAGTGAAACTGAAGAAGGATATATTGAGTTTTATGCATGTAAAAGTTATGAGGAATGTTATGGAGAAAGAGAAAGAGAAACTTTGAAAAAATTGAAGAATAGTAAGAAAACTTTAGAATGGACATGGGTCATACAGAGCATGGGAGAAAAAAATAGACACAAATTCATGTTGTTAAGCTTGTGACAGTGACCTTGAATCTAGAACAAGCTATAGAGCTAATCGCCATTAGGGCCGGTTCTCTGTGAATCATGTCTTTGAATCCCCATGAGAAAGAACTACCTGTTCATAATTATATCATCTGTATTCTTGTAACACTCATCTCTGTCATCACTGACATCAATTTCTTGCCAAAAAAGCAAAGAAAAAACAAGAGTATACTATGGCAAATGGGTTCATAAAGGAGACTGTGATCTATAAGGGGAAGGTGAACCTCCTGTGCTCTTGAAATGAGTCTTCAAAAGTGAATATATCCAATGGTAGAGGAAGACATTCAAGAAAAAAATAGCCTAGAATAGCCAATGCAGGAAGTCCTAGATAGATAGGACACAGGAAGAGAAGTTGGTGGTAGAAATGGAAGCCTTATAATAAAGGCACATGCATATCTCATTTTATAAAGTTTACATTTGATATTGAAGGCAGTAAAAAGATACACAAGATTTTATGCAGAGCATGTCATGGTTAGATTTACATTTTATAATAATTATTTTAAAGAAAGGACTAAAAGCAGAAGTCAGTATATATATATATATATATATATATATATATATATATATATATATATATGATAATATTACCTCAGCAAATGCATAACTCTGGTATGAAAAGCAGAACCAAAAATATTAAGACCTTATAACTAACTAATTCTGATTAATGGTTAGATATAAAGAATATAGGTAAGAGAATTTGAAAAGACTCAAAATAAATGACTTTTCTGGTAATGCAGAAACATATTCATATTGGGAGGGGTTTGCATGAGCAATAATAGCTACAGTTTTGCCTAGGTCACACCTAAGAAATATTATCTGATTTCTCAGATCAAAAGTCTTGAACACATCTTTCATTTTTCTTTCTCTGTTACAACTCTATAGAATAGCTGATATGATTATATCTCAAATCTAACACTTCCTGTCACCTTCAACAATACGTTTTCACCCTCAAAAATGTTACCGACTGCAAATTGATAAACATTTGTTAATATTCTACTCTTCACCACTAAGTCAATATTTTTGGAGGTTGTTGAGTGAGAAGACTCATAAAAATTGTTAGGCAGATAGTCAGAATTGAGATTGACTTTAACTTTTCAGGCTGTGGTGAACCATTTGAAAATTATTTCACATTTGAAAAGAAGACAGTGGGGTTCTTTAGTCAAGTTAAGCATCTGATGGAGTTTATGAACAAACACTGCTGTCTGAGGACTCAGTGTAGGGTGACAAGGATAGAAATAGAAAGCTATTGCTGTAATGTCAATTAAAACTGGTTGAATTTATTTTCCTTTGCCAAAGCAAACTTGTTCCCATACTCAAGACGATATCTTTGTTGTTTCCTTTACCTTGATGGTCTTTGCCCCAGATTTTTAGATGTCTTATCAATA
This sequence comes from Macroglossus sobrinus, assembly GCA_004027375.1. Taxonomy (NCBI): domain Eukaryota; kingdom Metazoa; phylum Chordata; class Mammalia; order Chiroptera; family Pteropodidae; genus Macroglossus; species Macroglossus sobrinus. The sequence continues at coordinate 162,225 of PVKZ01002803.1, read as the reverse complement.
AAATTACAAGACCTGTCACCACTTCAAAGAAACCTTTCTTCAACATCCTACCCAAGTAGCTTTGCCTCTTGTCATTCATCAACAAAAAATTCTATTTGGTTTGTCAAAGCACATAGTACTCTCAGAATTATTTATTTATTTGTTTATATTCTGTATTCTCTCATGAGGATGTAAGGCCCATGAGGATAGAAAATGTATATTTCTTATTGATACTATGTTTTTTATGTCTACTATAGTATTTAAAGTAAAATATGTATACAGTATATGTTTGTGACTAGACTGACAAATGAAAAAAATAAGATATAATTTAAAATGTGTGAGATATTTGCTTAGAGATGACAACTGAATGAGACTATTCAAGAATAAGAATTGTTTTAACCTTGAAGATGAAGTGAGGAATTTGGACTTGCAGTGGCAATTTGTGAGTTGATAGTAACTAACATTTTTTTTTTAAAAGATTGCAGGAAGTAAATCATAAACTTAAAATTAACAAAGAAGAGAAATTGAAAAAAAAACCCAGCTTTTACTGAGTACCAAGAACTGTACTAAGTACTTATATATTTAAATTCCTATAAACTACCAAGAGCTGTCATGTTTTCTTGATTAATTCAGTTATATTTCAATAAAACATATGTAATTTAAGCAAATATATTTAAATTTGTTAATATCAATGTACTTAAAGAAAAGTGAAAAGAAATCACATGTAAAACAGCATTCACTAAATTCAATATTGACAAATATTTATATCTCTTTTGGCATAACAAATATAAAAATTATTTGCATTGGAAAAAATATTTTTAATACGTCACTAAACTAAGAAGTAACATATCATTGTTGGTTTATATTTACCTGCCTTGCATAAACCTAACTTTGACTAACAATAAAAATTCCCACTGTTAAAATGCCTACAAAAACATTGTTCATGTTAAGTTATAACCATATACTCATGCTTACATTGCCAGGCTATCAATAAAACAATTCAAAGTTTATAGCACAGTGGTACATTGTATCTAGTGTTCTTATTGTGACATATTATGCTACCTTGTGCTATATCATACAGTAATTCAGACATTAAATTATGTGACTACTATTTTTTTATCTAGAAAAGATGGTATTCTCATTTCCTCCAAAAGCCATAATATGCATATTTCAGAATATGCAATAAATCTATTTCCACAATAGTGTTTTCAATTATTTATTGGGATTCTTCATAATATACTAGTAAACATATTTTAAAATAACTTGTAAAATTAAGCAAATTCATAAAGGAAATAAGCAAAGAGCTGCAAATTAATGAGATTCTGGGGCATGTGAATATGTTATTTTAATAAGGCACTGACTATACGGAAGTATTCCAAGGTCTTCTCCATATATTTTCCTCAGACTTGAGAGGGATGAATTCATAATAGAATAAGCATGAAAAACAAAATTTAAAAAAATTATTTATTAAAGATAAATTGTTAGACAAAAGGAATGGTATAATTAGGAAGTAAATTAAAGATAAATTGTTAGAAAAAAGAATGATATAATAAGGAAGTAAAAGTGATGTTTTAGAAAGAGTCAATATTATCACTCTTGTATACTACTGCTGAATATATATACACATCATCACATACAATACATGTACACACTGAATTTATATCCTAAAAATATTTTAATATTATAGAAAATAAAATGTAGAGAGTTCAAATATAGTCCTCCTATAAAAATATCTTCATATATCTTTAAAAAAAATAAACTCTAGAAGAATTATAGTGGTGAGAGGAGAAAAAAGGTACAAAGAGAAAATGAGATTCTGAACTATCAATTCAAATTAAATTAGGACAGGATTGATTTTATTCATAATAACTTTTGGTTATCAAAAATTCACTTTGAACCAGGAGTTTCATAGCTAAATAAGACTGAAAAACACAAATAAATTATTTGTGAAATTCAATACTAACCTTGTCAACTTTCAAGGGAAAGCCAACATAGAATATATACAAATGATAAAATTAATCTAATCATCAATGTTGTGTCTTCATTTAGTATAAATTAATAGGCTTGAGTAAGGATGTTAGTATACATTTCAAATAATACACTAAGTTTTAATGAGGAAGCATAATTTTTACGTAGGTTTCCAGGAAATTTAAATCCATTATATCAAATGTATTAACACATCTCATTTTTAAAATATGTAATTTCTGTATTAATACCTCTATTTTAAGAATAAGATGGAGACTCATAGAACAAAATAATATAAATAATGTTACACATTTAATTAATTGTTGGAGAGAAAATTTCAAAGCAGTTTAAAATGCCCATAGCCTATTTTTAAAACTATATTACATAGTTAAATTTAACTATCTCAAAAACTTGTGTTAAACATTTTCAAGTATTGCATTCAGTAATAGGAATACTTGTTATCTCCTTTTAAGTGCAGAGACCAAAGTAATTGCATAAGTGAAATATCTACAGAAGTAGAGAATAAATAATAGAAAATGCTTCATGAACTGCATATTTTACTAGCGTATTTACCATATCTTCCATTTGTAGTTGTCTAACATAAAAATGCATGAAAAAGACTTGGAGGGTTTTCATAAGAGAACAAATACAAGAATGATGGAAAATATAATATGTAAAGAAAGAGTAGAAGAATTGGGAATATCTTGCCTGACAGGCCTAGACAGATTTAATAACTGTCCTTAAACATATAAAAGGTTATGCTTATTGGAATGGCTTCCAAACATCTCTACAGAGGAAGCAACAGAAAATAACAGCTTTAAGAGCTTAAAGAAAAGGATGCAGCATCTCCTGCCTCTCAGTATAAGTATAAATCATTAGAGTTGAAATTTTTTACTATTTTTAGAATTCTTTGATAAATGGTAGAGAAACTGAAAAGAATATATAATACAGAATATGAGAAAACATATGTTCTGGTTTTATTTTTATAACTATCTGTGTGACTTTATGTAAGACATCTTATTGTTCTCAATTTCATATGCCTTGTTTGGAAAAGGATAAAGCTGGACTATAATGGTGGCTTTTGATCTTTTTGACTCATGGACATTTTGAAAATTTGATGAAAGTCATGTCTCCTTTCTCAAAAAAAATGGCTTTCACTTAGAATTTTAATTTCAGGAATACAATAACACCCTGTAAATTATTCATGGATAATCTCCAGAGGTTCCTACTAGTTAAATAATATCAGACTCAAAGTATGCAATTGCATAAAATTCTAGATTCTTCCTTTTATTTATACATTATCGTAGTCTGGAAGTTTATATGCATTTTGCTAATATCTCCTTTATATAATAATAATAATTAATAATAATAATAATAAAAGCAAAAGATTCCTCTTTTTATATAAAAAATAGCAAAAATTTGCTAATAATTTTTTTGACACAAGAGGACAGAAACGCTGTCTACTTTTACTTGTATTGGCTCCCTTAGTGTCTGACATATAGCTTGACATAAAATAAACATCAATTCTTCAAAAAAATATTTGTTGCTGTAATTTTTATGATATTTTATTCTGATTAAAACACTATTTTTTACAAGTTATACAATGCAATTTTAATAATTTAGTCTTTCTTTGCCAATTAATTTATGTCTCTCTTAAAATGAGAACACCAATAAATGTCTTGTCATCAGCAAATTTTATAATACGTGTAAAATAAGATTTCAAAATCTCCATCATGTAACTATTTAATAAATGTATTCTTGGATTTCATTTATTCAGTTTTACCCCTCATTTAGAAAATCTCTACTTTTTCATTTTTAATAACATTGGATTCAGTTTTCTCACTGCAGGATATCCACTTTCTTTTCCCAAATTCATAGCCACTCTTGTTGCAAATTATTTCCTACTTGTTGCAAGCATTTTCTTAACTTTAAAAAAAAATCTTGGTATAGAAAAAGTGATAAACTGAGGCTATTAATATTATTTGGGGGTATTACTACATGGACTTGAATTTTCTCATCTCCTCTGAGGATTGCACCGAATCTCAACCTGATGAATAAACTAATTCATAATTTCTATTGTGCATTATAACAAATGTTCTCTCCATCTTTTAATTTTTGTGACCCCCCTTACTATATACTCTCTATCTTTTAAATTTTGTGACCACCCTTACTATATATTTTCTACATTCAGATCTACTTATTTTTCAAGTTGAAGTTTTTGAATGGAGGCAAAATACGACGCACTGGAGAGAGAGAGAGAGAGAGAGAGAGAGAGAGAGAGAAACAGAGAGAAAAAGACATAGACAGAGATAGACAGAGAGACAGAGACAGAAAGACAGACAGACAGACAGACCAATAGAGACAGAGACAGAAATAGAGACAGATAGACAAACAGACAGACTGAGCAAAGTATTATATATTCTGACAAATAAGCATCTCTGTGTCTTTGTTTTGAAAGGATTACTATACAATTTGAGTATAGATGTTGAATCTTTGAGACAGGTACAAGAAAGTCAAACATTTTTTCTTTTACTCATTCATGCTCAATAGAGATCATCTTTCTTCAGAACATACAATGACATAATATGCCAATTCAGGTTCATGTAAAAGATAAACTCTTTCTTTGGTTATATTTTATTATGAAAAATTTCATTTATTCAACAGGTAGAGAGAATAGGGTAATAACCTCCAAACATGCATCACTCAGATTAAAAAAATAATTAACATTTTTTAAAACTTGAGTCATCTCTTTTCAAGTTCTTTCTTCTTCCCTCTTTTATTTTTCAAAAATGAAGTATTTCTAAGCAAATCTTAGAACTCATATCTTTTCACTCATTGTGTGGCTAAAAAAATTATGGTCATTTTTTCACATAATCTTAAGGCCATTATCATACCTAACAAAATTTATAATAATTCTTTAATATTCTTAGTATCAATCTATACAACAAATTATTGATAAAATTTATTTAAATATTCCCAGAAGTTGACTAGTGAAGGCAGTGGCATACCTGGCTTATTTGACAGCCAGAGTGAATTATTTTTTGGCATCTACTTTATCTACATGGCACAGTAATGTTCAGGAATAATAAGATGAAACGAGTGGCAATAATGACCAGAAAAATGTAAAGGTCTCGAGAATTTTATTTACAAAAAAATAAAAATTTTTGAAGAAGGAAATAATAATTTGTTACTTTTAAATTAAATTAAGTATAATATTTGCAAAGAAGAAAACAGATATGCCTATATATTTATCAATTGCATTAATTTAAACATTAGTTTTTGTTTTTGAGCTTTACTTATATAAATTTATGAATGACTTCTTTAAAAGTGATTATGTCTAGTAACTACTATAGGCAGATTTGTCAACCTATTTCTCTCCTTTTTGGTCAAAAAATGAAAAATATTTTAATTTTCAAAAGTATTTTTTTACATGAAATAACATGCAAATTAAGAAAAGTCTTGTTTCCATATAAAGTTTAGGATCCTAGCAGTTTTTGATAACTTCTGTGTTAAAGGGAATGATAAGATGTCCTGGGCTCTTATTATTATACCTTTCCTACCTCAGATCTGGAATCATCCATTTTTCTTAGAAGTATTATTTGTTTGTTTGTTTTTGTTTTTAGTGGAAAACAGTATATCAACCACAATCTGGTACTAAAAATATGTATTACTTATGTCACTAGTCAGAATGTATACTAGTACTCCTTATCCAAGTTCAGAACTACATATTTTAACTTACCTCCCTCATATTACCTCCCTCATATTACATCTATATCTTCTTCATGTACAGCAAGATGTTAGTTTTTAAGAATACAGTAGGTGATAATATTGGAATATACAAAAATTACTTACATGCTTTATTTCACATTTCATAAAAATAATAATACTTAAAAAAAAGTCTTAAATAAAAATTTTGTAGAATTGTAAACACCCAATTTGGAATTTATTATACTGATTTTTTCTGCTTTTACAAAATTTCCATTGAACTATCTTAAACAAAAAAATACATCATAAATTTACATTATATTTCTTAAAATTGGTGGTTATTTTTCTTTTACAAAAATTTTTTTAAATGGCTAACTGATAGCAAACATTGACATTGATTCATTAATTTAGGATGAGTATATAGTTTTTAAAAATAATCAAGGCAATAAAATAATTATTGATGTCTTTGGCAATATAGGATGAGCATATTTTGTCAGTTCTCTGGGTATTCTTCTTTGAAATTTGATTCTATTTCTTTGAAGTTTCAATTTTTGCTTTTGTGATCCCATAATTAATGGCTTACTCCACAATTTCTATGTACCAGTTGTCAAAGAATGATTTCAAAGCTTAGTGTTTCACTGTACATTTTTCAAGGCTGTTTCTGGCTATTTATGAATAGATTTTGCTTTTGATTAACTTCATTTAAAACTTCACTTTGGGGAAAAAACTCATAAGAGAAAAAATGCACATAATTCTTGCAAAAGAATTGTAAAATACTTTTGAGGTTGGAGACAAAATGCACTAAAAGGTCAGTTATGAATTCTTATGGACTTACTCTCAAGATGAACACATACTGCTGAGTCTCAGAGGATTGGGGATGTCTGTGTAACTAAAAATTCTCTATATTAACTTCCATGTAGAAATTTTCTATATTAACGTTTACTAAAGGATGAGTAATACAAATGTAATAAGTTAAAGTTATAGATATATTACTGAAACTAAACATTAACTGCTGTAATTGTTTACAACTTAGGCTAACTAAAGGTATTTTCTAATATTGTTTAGTATTGTCGGCTCACATGGATAATAAAAAGGAGACAGACTTTTAGTTGTTGTTATTATTGTTTTAAATTTCTCCAAGGACAATGTACCCACTAGCTTATTGCCTTTCCACAGAGTAGACTGTTCCCACTAACCCATCGCTGGCACACAACTGAATGAGGATACATAAACCTTGTTATTACTCTGGGAAATTGGAAAGGCTGAACTTGGGCAGCTAATGTCTGTCTCTCTCATTAGCCTTGTGTTGCCTGGAGTCTCTCCTGCACTGAGTTCACTTCTCATACTAAACTTAGACTGTGTAAAACACAAATCTGTTCACAAATCCTCCAGTCATTTCACTCTGCCTATAGAATAATGCTTTAAATTCCTAACCAGGAACACAATCAGCCCCCTGACTACTTCTCCTTCACAGCCAATGCCCACTTACCCACTCCCACAACAAGCACAATCTCTCCTGCCTGCTTTGCACCAGGTTTTTTCACACCTACGAGCCCTTGCACATGCTGCTCCTTTAAAAAAAATAAAAAATTCTTTTCCTGTTTGCTCAAGGATACTCGTCTCCCATACTTGCTGCTTCAGCGTTTATCTAGAGATAATTTGCAAATTACAGTCCTAACCCTACCTCCAAGTTTGCCATGAAATATATCACTTTTAATAATAAATAAATTATAATAAATAAATTATAATAAATCAATATAATTTATTTATTATAATTTTTATAAATTATTTATTATAATTTTTGCATCACTCTAGTCTATCGATAGTCTTTGGAAACAAATGACATCATTCTATTTATAGCATTCTGTTTTTAGTAGTTAGATCGCTAAAAATGTCAAATCCTAGAAAATAGCACTCCTATGCTTAATGCTAAATAAATAAATGCAGGCAAAAAGCTGCACTACTTTTGTTCTAAATAGGAAAAGAGAAGCTCTTAGTAATTTTTTGGAGGGGTTAAGATAAACATTTTTATGTTTAGGACCCATAAAAAATACCTATTCATCTGAGAACAGTCCTGACATCTATCATACAGAATGTGTTTTTCTGGATCCAAATGTTTTGTATCATTTTTTATTTCTCTTTAAATCTCTAGTGTGAGTAATGTGTCCACCATATGTTCAGTAAATACTTTTTATTTAAAAAATAAATGTAAAATGGGATTCTGTTGCAGCAAAATACATTTATATTTATTATGAAAAATTTCCAAAATATAATTTAAACATAAAATCAATTACCATGTTTAATTACAACTTTAGAGATGTTTTAAATATATAAAAGTCACCTATCTTAAAAAGTTTATTTGCCATATTCTGGTTATAGAAAATGACTTGAGATAATTTAATGTTTTTGTTTATCAATGGTTTGCTCATCACTTTCTATAGGTATGTGTGTGTATATATATATATATATATACATATACATATGTGTGTGTGTGTGTGTATATATAGAGAGAGAGACAGAGAGACAGAGAGACAGAGAGACAGAGAGACAGAGAGAGACAGAGACAGAGAAGACAGAGACAGAGACAGAGACAAAGAGAAGAGAAAAGTGTTTTGTGCCTATGACTGCAAAATTCATTGTGGCTGGAACCAATGACAACCTATCAATGGCCAATATCTTAGAAATTATTTTTTAAAATTTGATGTATACATTTTTATTAATATACATTAATGTTTGACTTTTGTCTTTGAAACATGGTTAAACACAAACCAATTTTTAGAAAAATAACTTAGGCCTACTTAGGGTGGAAAATGATAAAATGTGGATATATATTTACTATCAAGTATTTATGAAGAAGCTAATGTGGGCAATGTATTTGACCACATGATATATTTATTCCATGCGACACGTGCCATGTGATGTATTTGCTGTGTGTTATATAAGACAATATGACTAATCAAGGAGCTTACAGAATGGTGGCATTGGAATGTGCAGCTGACAACATGGCAGTTCTGCTGTCATCTTTTCCAGAAAATCTTTTCAGTACCCTCTAATTCTTTAAGGAAAAGTATCACTACATGTGTTCTCATACTGTCTGGGGTATATGACCATCACTGCAGTGAACTCACTGTCTTATAGTTGTATTATAATTATATAATTCACCCTTCTTGAGATAGGGATAACAGTCTTATAATTTGTCCTCTCTGATGCCTAGATTCTAGTGTGTTGTATATTCATGCTGTGATTATTGAATGCGTTTATAAATGGACGGTGAGCACACTATATTACATCTGTTTTCTTAGAGAAGATGTGGTATGTGTTTGTGTGTAAATTTCTTTAAACATTGTTTTTGTTAGTGTTCTCATAAATTCTGAGAAATTTAGCATAATGTAAAAGACGACATTTTCCAAAAAAAAAAAAAGTAAAAAGAAAAACAGTTAACACTTTACTCTTTTGTTCTCAGAGCTTTGATAAATAACAGTGAAGCTTTGTAACAATGGGTAAGAAAGATTTTGGTTTATTCTCTGATTAAACATTGCCATTGCTAAAAAATTAAAATAAATTGCTTATTTTATCTCTCTCAGATTTTCTCTAATGGTTTTGATGTAGGGAAAGAAATATAAAACAAAATAAAATTATTTTCAGTTATCTGTACTTTATTTTCTTACCTCACAATTAGAATAGTGGTTTGAAAGACTATGTTCAATTGCACATAATTCTATGATTTAAATATTCAAAGTTTCATCATCTCTGAAATATAGACAAATATTATAGCAGCAATTTTTATACTTTTATTAATACAAAAATTAAATGTTATTATTGAATAGAGAAAATATATGGAAGAACATAAAAAGTTAATTATAATCAAGAGAGTACATGTTATACCAACATATATTATATATATATATATATATTATATATATATATATATATATATTTATATAGATAGACATAGATATAGATATAGATATTTAGGGATTTTTGCATACAATATATATTTGCTTTGCCCTGAAAACTTCTAAAACATTTTAAGCAAGGAGCTTTAAGCTACATATGTACAGTATTTTGTGTTTCATTTTGATATTAAAATAATATTCAATATTTTTGATGTTTTGCATATAAACTAAGTAAAGCATGCCACATTTTCAGCAAATTGATTCTTAGAATTATTTTTTAATTTAAATAATATTTTTTAGTTATCCTATATCTCTTAATAATTTATAGACCACAGTATCTCCTGAGAATTTGTGAAAAACTATTGATTTTTCCTCACCAACTAGCAGAAATGCACACTGATACAATTATTTGCCTGCATTGTCAATATATCCATGCACACACTGACATCAATTAATAAATCCCTGAAAATTCTTAGGAATGAAGGTAAAGACAGACCTTGATTTCATTGTCCAAAATATCTTCAATTTAATTCTAGAAAAATTGTGTTAACTGTTTAATTTATTATTCTTTTCTTTATTATTATTTTATCATTTTGTAGGATAGATAACAATATTCAAATAGTATTTACCCATTTTAATTGATTCTGAGTGTACCCCAAGACAGACATTGTTACATAATATTCTCTGTTTCAATAGATTTAAATTATTATATTTTGCATTCATATATGCATAGACATTAAAATAAATATGAACACTATATTTGCCATGCTATATTCAGTGATGATGATTATCCTCTCATTTGAAGTTATTATGGCCTCCATTCTTGGAAATAGATGTTAACAGGAAACAATGGAATTTTCTTGATGAGATAGTTTGGTCTTAGAAGTGTTTTAGAAAACAAGTAAAGTGCAAAGTTTCACTAGGTTCCTCAAATAAAAATGATGTAAACCCACAGATGACAGTTTAATGGGTTTAGGCAGGAGGATGGGGCTATATTATATCAAGATAGATGGTGTTGAATCCCATGGAAAGATTCGGTTACTGACTACAGATCAATAATGGCAATCATGATGATGATTTACTATTAAGGAAACATATTTGTTGGTGTCTAGGGCTGTCTGACAATGCATATTCAAAAGACAGATTGAATGCCCTGAAATGTTAACCTTGTCACTGATGATTTTATTTTTTTTTTGAAATGCACTAAAAATGACTTTCTTTTTTAAATTATCTTTTAAAAAATATTTATTCACATCATTTAGTTCTAACTAAGGATTTTAGTGTGTTTCAAAATATGACATTAGGTTAAACTGTATTTCAGTCAAAGGTATAATATTAATCTTTATTTATTTAAATATAAACTCACTATAATTAGGAAATATAATAGTTTCACTTCCATTTAGTACATTGCAAAGATAAAAAAGTGACATATGGATTTTCATCATAGTAAAATTAAAAAATAATATACTGTTTTATATTCAGGGAGAGTGTCAGAATTACATGAAGTTAGACATCATTGCATTTGTTAGGAAAACAAATTTTTAATTTGTTAGAAAAATAGCACTTTTTTGCTATGGAGAGTGGGAAAAATGCAATTAATCAAAAGTCATTTTTAAGATATATCAGAGTTATACCTTTGTCCAAAAAAATAACAAACAAAAGAATATTTTGAATTGTATTCCTTAAACTTGTAATTTTCTACCTATTATTTAATTCTCCTATATCTCTAAATATTATATTATAACATTACAATTATAATGTTATATAAAATAATAATGTAAATAATAGTTTACAAACTTTTATTATTTGAGATTACAATTAATTTTTCTTGTGACTCAACATGTCTACCAAGGGGACTTTGGCTTTTTTTTCTAGAAGATATTGGCAAAAGTGGATCTAAGTCCTGAAACTTTTTTCTATCAGAAGCTATTTCTTTATCTGTGCCTTTGTTTCCATATCTGCAAAATGTTAGCAAAAAAATTAAAAGAAACAAATGAAACAAATGAAAATTTTGTTATCTCAGTAATAGTTGTTAAATTGTAAATAAAATACTAACATGTTTACATCACTTACTGGATTTAATTTGACATGATTGTAATGGTTTTATTCTTACTGATAAAAATGGTTTACTGTAATATATTACTTTATTATTGCTTTATTTCTTTATAGAAATTACAATTTTTTTCTTGACAAGAATCTTTATTATGTATATACTACCAAAATCTGCAACAATTTTCAATTTATATAAGAAATAATATATTCCCTCTTTTTCCCTCATTTAAATCATTCCTTGACCCATAAAACATTCATTTTATTAATCTTATATAATACTTTTTGAAACTGTTCCTAATCACTTTGATAATTTCTCTTTCTTCCTTACTAGGTTTAATGTTATATTTAGTCATGATAATTACTCTTTGCTTACATCCCAAGACCACTCCCTCACTTGGTTTCAAGGACTCATTTTGAAAAATCTGATTCAATTATTCTCCCTGACCATTTCATGCCTACACTGCATACTGCTGAACATGTCTAGAGAGCAATTTGCAAACAAATATCCTCACATTACTTTGTCTTTGGGAAGAAACACACACACACACACACACACACACACACACACAATGTCTCAAAGCACTTATTCACTTTCCACATGTCATATATTTTGTTTAACATGGCCATTATTTATTTATTAAATGCCTCCTATTCTAGAATGAACATCCTTACAAGAGCTGGGAACTTTGATGTTTTTGTTCACAGATATATGTTTAATCTAATCTATTAAATACTAATGATAATTGTTGGGAGAATTTAGGTTCTCATCTTCAGATTCTCTACACTGTATTGATTTTACCGAAAATTGTTTTCCTTTGCATCCATTGAGATTTCCAAAATCACATTTATTTGTGTGTGTATGTGTATGTGCACAGATAAAATGTTTATTAATTTTTTTTCACACTCTCATTCTCCAGCCTGGATGAATATATTGCTATTGAAAATTCTCATAGAATAATTATAATGGGCTCTGGACAGGTTATCTCCCTTTTGATTTTGCCTTGCTTTTGGGTCATATCCTTTTCTAAAAATGCATTGTTTCTGAGAGAGGAAAAAGAAGACTTGCTCAAAGCATACGAGGGTGCAATATGTTTATTGAGTTACATTTTTACCTTTTTCTTATAAAACAATTTCAATTAAATTTTAGCATTTAATTTTAGCAAGTCAATCTATCTAATATTATAATTTTTAAAATCCCATTAAATCACTAATCCCACTAAATTCTTTTCCTATTTAAAATTTGACTATTTTCTGGACTCATAGAATTCTTGGTTGTTAACAGAATAAGGGGAAAATTTAGCTAATAGTTTTCACTTTAAAGATGAGGAAACTGAGGCCCTGAAACATTAGAAAACTTGTCGAAGGTCACAAATATGAAACACTTTGTACTTTCAAATGGTTCCTGAGACTTTTATTTTCAGAAGCTTAATATAAAACATTTCATGCATACAGGAAATTATACCTTCATGTCTCTTTTGGGAAAGAAAAAATTACAGTTGAAAATATTTCGCATTCAGATAGCCTTGATTCTATTTGACATTTTAACTCTACTATCTTTATCTCATGTAATGAATGGATTAGGTAATTATATTACTTTATAGATTCTATTAGCATAAGCAGACATTAGAATTTGGAAAATCAATTTGGCTGGTAAATTACAAGAAGTTAGTTGGAATAGCCTGAAGAAAATGAAAAATAGAATTTTTTGTTACGTTAAGTCACAGGTTATAAAATTAAAAGTATATCTTGTTCTTTGTTAAAAAAAAGAAACTACCCCATTCACATTATAATACACACTACCACATTTTACACAAATTCACTACAAAATATATTTTTTCCTACTTGTTACCTGATATTATAATTTTCTCCCTTTAATATAGTTAATAAAATGGTTGAGATTATATAGTTCTTTTTCATGTCCTTTTTTATTTTAATACACCATGATTTAAGAATGGAAGCTTGATGTATTACATCTTTTGGGCTTTTTTTCACCTGAATATACACATTACATAGTAATAGAGCAGTCTGCTATGTCTGTTGGCTCTGTGGCCACAGCTGTGATGATCAGAGTCACTACATGCTTATAAAAGATACTGATTATTAGACAAGCTATTGATTTGTTAAATGAAAACCAAAGCAAACAGAGGTGTTCCTATTTTTGTGAGATGTTTTAGAATTTATGAATAACTGTAAATAAATTTTATACTTCCAATAATAGTCATTGTGTCCTTTAAAAAACTGATGTCACAGGCTTATGTGACATTCACTTCTGTCCTTGGAAAATCTTTCCAGCTACATCATTTCAATCTCTTTTTACATCAAATGAAGGAAACACAATCAATGAAATTTAAGCTCTGAAATGTGTGTAATACCCATAAAATGTTAGAGCTAAAAGAATTATATTTCAAAAATTATTTAGCCACTAAAAAATTATCTAGGCTCTAATAATAGCTATCATTGAGTGAGCATTAACTATATATTTTGCTAATAACTCATTTTGTCCTCAAGCCATCTATATTAGGAAATTGACTTAGAGATGTTTAATATTGTGACATGGTTGAAGTCTGTAACCAGGAAGTCTGCATCCAGATTCCATTCCCTAATGGCTTGTGTTGATTGGTTTTAGACTAGAAACTATAATGGGTCTAAATAATTAATATTGCAAGCTCAATAAGCATTCTCATAATTACGTTAATGTCTATTTTTACTCAAAGTCTTTTGTCTGAGTTTCACTCATGTTTAAAACAATTCAGAATAAAATACTTATTCTCAAATTTCAGAGTGTTATTAGGTGCACTTATCTGTTTTAAGTTGTTACAAAAAGCATAAATAATTATACTAGCAGTGTATTCTGATTTGCAGCTTTCTTCAACAATGTATTAACTAACAGTATTTTTTACTAGTCGAACATAAATTAACTAAAATGGAAAAAAAATTCTTAGAGTACAAGTTGCTTAAAAATCCATTTGTGTCTAGAAATTACATGAAATTTCATTTAAAAATGTTGAACATTTGGTAATCTCAGTAGATTAATTGACCTAATTACTTTAAGAAAGTAAATAAATTATTTAACTAGTTTAAGGGTTACTTCAGACATAGGCTTGTTTAGAACAAGTTTAGGAATTAAATCTTTTTTTCAAAAATATGAAGTTCAGGGAAATAAGGCAAGGTCAGGATAATAAGAAATCTCAAATTAACTAGACTGAATTACTCACATGTAATCAATAGAGTCTGAAATTTCTAAATTTGTTAAAATAATAGTAATATGCTATTCTAATCAAATGTCTGATTAACTTGTGGACGGATTCACTACATAATGGTACTGTGTGGGCATTACATTCTTGACACTTTAGTAGCACTTTTTGTTAGGGAAAGACATTGGACTACCTTAAAGGAAAAAAGAGAATTAAATTATTTATAGAACATGTAAATAATTTTAAGTACATGTGTAATTGTCAGTGGGTTAGATTCATGCAAAGTTTTAGAAATACTTGTTCTTATATACATTTTATATTGTTTCTTTTTTCAGTGCATTTATTTTTAAAGTACCAAAGAATTAGATGCTTTTTCCTTTATCCTTGTGATTCTCACTAAGTAGTTCTGGGATGTGAACTAGGAGTTTTCATTCTCAGTACGTATCAGGTAATTAAAAGGGAGTCAGGTATTGTACATTAAAAAACACTGATAGTGTCCATGATTTTCAACAGACATAATTATAAATATAAGTTGCTAGAAAGCTTTGGTATTGAGAGTTATTTAGTTGGATTGGATAATTTGCTGTAAGTCTTTCTTGATATATAGAATGGCTAAACTAATTTTGCTTACTAGTGATGATTCAAGTGAGTATAGTATAAATTGTTATTGGGTTTCCATAAATTAAGATGATCCTAGATAATATTGTAGACCCTAGTAGCATTGCTACATAAGAATTATTATTATTTTTAGTGTAAAGCTAACTAAAATGGGGAGGTTGTAAGACCCAAAACAATCCCACTGATTATTCTAATTTTCTACAGTCTTAGAAGGCCTGTAAAGGTTGGGCGGGGTGGAGGAGGAGGAGAAGGAGGAGGAGGAGGAAATGCAGAAGGAGGAGGAGGAGGAGAAGAAGAAGTAGAAGAAGAAAAAGAAGAAGAAGAAGAAGAAGAAGAAGAAGAAGAAGAAGAAGAAGAAGAAGAAGAAGAAGAAGAAGAAGAAGAAGAAGAAGAAGAAGAAGAAAGAAAGAAAGAAAGAAAGAAAAAAAGGAGGGGAGGGGAGGGGAGTGGGTAAGGGAAAAAGAGGAAGAGAAAGAAAAAGAAAGAAAATTTAATGGAATAAATTGAAGGATGCTTCTGAGACTATCAATGACTTATATCCAAATATCAGATAGAAAAAGTGACTTTTCAGGTGATACTTAAAAAAAAAGATTAATAATAGAAAATATTACACCTTTCTCATACCTTTCACTGCCAAATTCCCTTTGTCTTATTCAAAATGCAGAGGCTCAACATGCCAGAAATTAAGAGAAATACAGTGTTCACTATTTGCTGGAGGTAGACTTCAAAACAAAAATTCATCTATAAAAAAATAAAGTTAATGTTCATCAAACACTTTAAATTGTATCTTGCCATGATTCAAAATTGTTTCTGAGGAAATTCATAAAGAATGAGTGAACATATTAAAGAATGGTACTGACAGTGAATTTATGATTACATATATATTCTCTCCTTCATTCTTTCAAAAATATTAATTGAATTTTTACTATTTGTCAATAAACTGCTATAGGCTCTCAGAAATATGAGTGAAGAACTCAGGTAAGATCATGTTCTCTTGATGCTTACAATATAGTGAAGAATATGGAAACAAAAAAAAACAAACAAAAAATCAGATGGTTACAAATGCTATGCAGATAATTAAAAATGAAATAATATGATAAGGTTGGAGACACTATTCTAGTGTGATGGTAAGGGAAATCCTATTTGATATAATTATTAACTTTTGCTTTATAATAAACTATCTTCAAATTTAGTGGATTAAAACTGCAACTGTCTGTTTATCTCTCAAATCTATAATATGTCTATCTGTTTATTATTTTTATGAGGGGGGATCTGTGTTCCCCTATGTGTCTGCAGTCAGATGACGAGTTTACTCTTGGGATGGATTATCTTGAATTGTCTCTCTCTTATATATACAGATGGGTAGGCTGCTGGCCAAGATAACAGTGGACAGTGGCCACATGTCTCTCATCATCTAATAAATTAGTCTGAACTTGTTTACATGTGATAGAATAGTCACAATGATTGCAGTGCCACAAAAGAGAGTGTCAAAGTGCAATTGAAAAGCTCTGCTTGGATAATATTTGTTATTGTCTCATTGGTCAAAGCAAATTACATAGCCAAGTCCAAAATTAATGTGGAAGGACACTACCAAAGAAAATGTGTAAAGAGAGAGGAGGTTTTGTTTTGGGGCCCTAAGATGGCAGGAGGCTCCTGATTTTTCCTCTTTCCACAGACACATTGAGTATATGACAATTCCATCTGAAAGAAATTCAAAAACTAGTTTAGTGGCTCCTACACCTCAGGTGACTGAGAAAATAGCCACATTGAAACAGGTAAGAAAGGCAGAGATACACTCTGGTCATAAATCCCACCCCTTACATAGTGCCTTACAATTGGGAGGTTAATCCAAACTCCCAGTTTCTCCCTGAGGTGTGAGGAGTTTGAACCACACATATTGCACTCATACTTTCACCTAAGGGATGGATGGAACCCCATGCATCTAATTCTGAGAGCCAATGAGATTAGCATTCTTGAGTCTTATAGGACCATAGTAAACACAGAAGCAGTTTATAAATGGACACACAAGTACTTCCTGTAACTATCTTCTCTAGGTTCAGAATACAGGCAGCAAATAAAATGCCCATCTCCTAGTCTTTCCTTGTAAGGATTTTGACTGAAACTTATTAGCACATGCTTAGGGGTCCAACTTCTAATCAGCTTAAATGTAATAGCTGGTTGGGATCCTTCTGGGAGCCTGAAAGAGCTGGTGGAAACTTTTTTTGCCTTCTTTCTGTCACACTCACACAATAAAATCATGTCTTCAGCTTCTCCCTGGACGGAACTGATTTACATGTCTTACATTCCAATTTTTAAGGCTGCCAATAGAGGAACAAGTCCTCAAATTATCTACTTCTGGGAGCCAATAGAGCTTAGCATTCATGAGTCCCACAAGACCATAGAAAACAAAGAGACAGTTTTTATGTGGTTGTGTGAGCACTTCCTGCACCTATAGATCCAAGTTCCACAGGAATACATAGCACTTTTCACCCAGCAGCAGAAGAGCACACCTTATTCTCAAGCCCACATGGAACATTCTCCATGATCAGCCATGCATTATGCCACAAAATAAGTCTCAGAAAATTTAAGAAGATTGAAATTATACTAAGTAATTTTTCTAATCACAGTGATATGAAACTTGAAATTAGTAATAGGAAAAGTTGAAAATTCATAAATATGTGAAAATTAAGTGACATGCTCCTGAACACCAATAGGTCAAAAAAGAATCAAAAAAGGAAAATAATACCCTTATAAAAACAATAATGGAAACACAACATACCAAACTTATGGGATTAAGAAAAAGCAGTTCCAAGAGGAAAGTTCATAGCAATGAATATACTCAGAAAAGTCTCAAATTAACATTTAACTTTACACCTCAAGGAACTATAAAAAGAAGAAGAAAAAAACTGATATAAGTAGAAGGAAAGAAATAATAGTGGATATAAATGGACTAGAGACTAGAAGAACAACAGAACATATCAATGCTATTAAAAACTAATATTTTGAAAAGAAAATTTACAAGTCTTAAGCTAGACTAATGAAAAAAGAGAGAGAATATCCAAATAAAGGAAATCAGTAATGAAAGATGATGCATTACAACTGATATCACAGAAATACTAAGGATAATAAGAAACTACTATGAACAATTGCATACCAACAAATTGGATAACCTAGAAAAAATACATACATTTCTGGAAACATAGAGCTTACCAAGACTAAATCAGAAAGAAATAAAAAATCTCAAAAGACCTGTTACGAGTAAAGAGATTGAATCAGTAATCAAAACCTCCTAAGAGAAGTTCGAGGCCAAATGGCTTCACTAGTAAATTTTACCAAATATTTAAAAAAGAATTACTACAAATACTTCTCAGAATCTTCCAGAAAATTGAAGAGGAAGAAACACTTTTAAACATATTTTCAAGGCCAGCATTATCCTGTTACTAAAGCCAGATAACACCACGAGAAAACTACAGGCTACATGTAAAAATCCTCAAGAAAAAAAAATAGTAAATCTGATTCAACAACACAGTAAAAGAATCATACACCATGACCACGTGGGGTTAATTCCTGGAATGCAAAGATGACTCAACATATGTAAATCAATAAATATAATACACACACTAACAAAATGAAGGATAACTGTCATCTCAATAGATGTAGAAAAAGCATATAACGGTGTTTATTATCTCATGATAAAAACTTTTTGACAAAGTGGATATAGGGGTAGCTACCTTCAGATAATAAAAGCCATGCATGACAACCTGACAGCTAATATCATACTTAATGATATGTGTTTTACTTTAAGGTTAGGAACACAACAAGGATGCTCTATTCAGTATATTACTAGAAGTCCTAGTCAAAGTAACTAGGCAAGAAAAAAAGCAATAAAAGGCATCAGATCAGAAAGCAAGAAAATTGGTTTAGCTTTCAGATGACATGATCTAATACATAAAAAAACCTGAAAGACTCTACCAAGAAAATTTTAGAACTAGTAAATTAATTCAGTAACACTGTATGACGCAAAATAAAATATCTGCTATTCTATATACTATGAACAAACAATAAGATAAATTAAGAAAACAAATACATTTATAATAGCTTCCAAAATGAGTAAATATATAGGAATAAATATAACCAAGGAGGTGTTCTATACACTGAAAACTATAAAATATTTATCAAATAAATTGAAGAAGACACAAATAAATGGAAAAAATATTCTATGTTCATTGCTTGGAAGAATTAATATTGTTAAAATGCCCAGACTACCTAAAAGTGGTTTATAGATTCAATGCAATTAAAATTCCAATGGCTTTCTCCACAGACATAGAAAAAAAATTACACTTTCTGAGTTGAAACTATATAACAAAGCTGCAATAATTAAAAGAGTATGGTATTGAAGTAAAAACAGACATATAAATCAATGATACTGAATTGAGAGCAGAAATAAATCTACGCACATATTGTCAATTAATTTAACAAGGCTCCCAAAGTGCAGAATGGTAAAAGATTGATCTCTTCAATAGATGGTGATAGAAAACTAATGATCTAAATGGAAAATTAAAAAATTGAACACCTATGTTATATTATATGCAAAATTAATTTTAAAAAATAGATGACAGAGTTGAACACAAGACATGAAACTCTAAAACTCTTAGAAGAAAACACAGAGAATAAACTCCTTGACATTAGTCTCAACAATGATTTTTTGGATGGCGGGGATTTGACACGAAGAGCAAAGAAAACAAGAATAATAATAAAGCTAGTGCATCAAACTAAGAGGCTTCTGCGCAACAAAGGTAAACACTGACAAAATGAAAAGGTGACATAGTAAATGTGAGAAAATGTGTGCAGAGCATATTTCCAATAAAGATTAAATATCCAAAATATATAAAGAATTTATACAACTCGATCACAAAAATATATATATTGCATTAAAAAATAAGCAAAAGACCCAAATAGACATTTTTTTCCAAAGAAGATAAACAATAGTTACATGAAAAAATGCTATCACTAAATGGCAGAAAAACACAAATCAAAACCATGATGAAATATCACCTCACACCTATTAGTGTGACTAATACCAAAAGGCAATAAATAACAAGTTTGATGAAGATGTGGAGTAAAGAGAGCCCTGTTCACTTAGTGGGAATGTAAACTGAGTGTGGAAATACTATGGAGTTTCTTCAAAAAATTCAAAACAGA
This sequence comes from Macroglossus sobrinus, assembly GCA_004027375.1. Taxonomy (NCBI): domain Eukaryota; kingdom Metazoa; phylum Chordata; class Mammalia; order Chiroptera; family Pteropodidae; genus Macroglossus; species Macroglossus sobrinus. The sequence goes on along the minus strand of PVKZ01002803.1, from coordinate 141,614 downwards.
ACTACCTGTTTTCTAGCAATCCCTCTTCTGTGTACATATTTTGAAAAAATGAAATCACTATCTGCACTCCCATCTCCATTGCCGTGTTACTTATAATAGCCAAAATAATAATAATAATAATAATAATAATAATAATAATAATAATAATAATAATAAAAACAATCTGAGTGTCTGTCAACAAATAAATATATAAATAAAATATGATATACATATATATAAACCATATACTTTCATGTATGTGTGTGTGTGTGAGTGTGTGTGTGTGTGTGTGTGTGTGTGTGTATCTTCAGACTTAAAAAAGGAGAAAATCCTTCCACTTGAAACAACATGGATGAAATTGCAAGCATTATGCTAAGTAAAATAAACCAGACAGAAAAAGACAAATACTACATAGTATCATTTATATGTATGAAAAAAATCAAACACGCAGAAACAAGAGTAGAATGCTCTGCACACATTTTACTATTTCACATTTACTATGTCACCTTTTCATTTTGTCAGTGGTTACCTTTGTTGCACAGAAGCCTCTTAGTTTGATGCACTAGCTTTATTATTATTCTTGTTTTCTTTGCTCTTGGTAATTTCCAGGGGCTGTGAGAGTGGGGAAAATGGGCAGAATATAGTAAAACAGTACAAACTTTCAATTATAAAGTAAGTTCTGAAGATTTAATATATAGTATAGTGATTATAATTAATAATGAAGAATTGTATAATGGAAATTTGCTAAAAGAGATTTTGAGATTCTCAACAACAAAAAAGTAAAAAGGTAACTAATGAGTTGATGAATGTGTTAATTAACTTGACTATGGGAATCCTTTCACAATGTATAGATATATTAAATCATCACACTGCATACTTTACATATATTACAATTTTATTTGTCAATTCAGTATAGCTGGAAAAATATTGTGAAGCATTTTCTGATGGTGATACTAGTAGGAATTTTATATTCCAGATGTTTAAAGAGGGAAAATAAATAATAAAATAAAATAATTAGAATATAATTCTCTCATGAGGATGTGGGGTCAAGAAATAATTGGGCATAATATTTCCTTCTAGCACAGATAAATCTGATAATGCCATTAGATTGGAAGATATGGGGATAAATAAATAACTTAAAACAAATAGAGGTTAAGAGTAGAAAAAAATCCAGAAAAAGACCAAAGAATTCTTCAATATTTTGCGATAAAGTAGTAACAGAGGAGCTAGAAGATGTTAATGAGGAGGAAAAGCCAATATTATAGGAAGAAAATTAAGAAATGTCTTTCATTGACATAAGAGAAAATGTTTCTAGAAAAAAAGAATAGTTAACTACAGGAACTGCAGTGAGAGATAAAATATGATAATAAGAGACATGGATCCATTTGATTTGTCATTATTTGACAAGTGTATTTGAAATGTCAACAACACATTGATTGTATGGTATTATTTTCTTCTCCAGCTGTCCCGGATGAAGAAATGTAAAAGAAGGAAGAAGGATCTCAAAGGAGATGAGCTTTATTAGGGAGTAAATAGTGGAAAGAAAACAGTCCAGAAGATGAATGATGGTACTGTAAGTAATTCAAGCTATTGAATACAATGTTTAGGCTGTGAAAAAAGGGAAGTGAGATTGTTCAGGCTGGAACATTCCATGTAATAACAAGATTTAAGGGGTGAAGTTGATTTTGATTTTGATATAAAATTAAGACCCGTGTTGAACAGGCAGCCCACAAGGAGTTTGATATCCAGCATAATGACAGTTCAAGTGAGAAAGTCTTTCAAGTGGGTGTCTAACTTCTTAGTGGATGAAGTAGTACTGAAAAATTGATGAGGTGTGTTGTGGTGTGTGCATGTGTGTGTGTGTGTGCATTTGTGAATAATCATGCTACTCTTCCACTTCATAAACTATTAAAAATAAGTATAATAGAATGCCTTGGCAGTTATAACTGGTTTAAGTGTTTCATTTGGTGAGAAATGTTTAAGGTACCAGTAGTCCCATCTTATTCATGTTTTTGTTTTTTGTGGTTTTAGTTACCTACAAAATATCCAAAATATCATATGAAAAATTCCAGAAATAAAAAATTTATCAATTTTGAATTGCACACAATTCTGAGTAGCCTAATTAAATCCCATGCCATCTTGCTCCTTGCTGTCCTAAACATCTGTTTGCTCCGTGTACCCGCACTGTATAAGCTCTCTACCCATTAGTTGCTTAGTAGCTATCTTGGTTGTTAGATGGACTGTTGTGGTATCACAGTACTTTTATTCAAATAATCCTTATTTTATTTAATAATGGTCCTAAAGTCATTTACATAATTTTTATTACAGTATATTATTATCATTTTTATTTTATTATTTATTGTTAATTTTCTACTATGTCTACTTTATAAATCAAACTTTATCATAGGTATGTATGTAAAAAAAAACCCAAAAAACTAGAGTTTGGTACTATGTGTGGTTTTAGGCATCCACTAGGGGTCTTGGCGTGTATCCCTCCCATAGAAAAGGGGAAACTACTGTGCAATTCAAAATGCTGAAAGTATTTGTAATGATAATTCTCCCAAATCTTAAATGGGAAGAACTTTTCTGTTTCAGTAAGTGATGTGCAATAAAATTTTGCACTGCTCATAAATGGCAATTTGCATCATAAAGGAAAGAATGGGAATATGTTAATTGGTTTGAGAATTATTTTTCTAAGCAACCACACTCATTTTCATTTTGGAATGAGGTTCCAAACCTAAAATTCCAGCTTACTATATTCAGTGATGTCCTAGGTGACCTTGTTTAATGCATGGTTATAATTACACTGAATAATCAATGGAAAAACAGGAAACTTCAAAGGCTAATGAATAGAAGACTCTGTGGTTTTTAAGATAAAAAAAATGACTAGCTTTTCATTCTTTTTTTTCTCTGTGTTGCAAAACTAATTGCCACCTTCCACCTTCACGAACTCTAATTGAGACTCACGGCAGTGTTTAAGCCATATAGGTTAATTCCATTAAAAACTCTATTGTTCATAAGTTATAGATTTGCACTTTTCATCCATCATTTATCATATAAATATTTAAAATAATTTTCCTTCAATACAAGCTGCGTATGTGCTTCATCAAGACAGGAATCAAGATCAAAATGTTTAATTCTGTTCTATTAGAGTCATTAATGGTCCCTAATCATATCCACTAGTCTATTGTGCCATTCTAGATAAACTATAATATTTTTTTCAATTTCTTAAAAATATTTTCCATTAAAATATGGGCCAAAGAAAATCTTAAGAATTCATTCAAAATTCTTTATAAATATTTTATTGTTGTTGTTGTTAAAGAAATAGCTCCAAATGACATTTGCTGGCTTCATAATGTTTACTGAATAGAAAAAAATTTAATTTATTGATTAATCTGAGTATGTTAGAAATCTCTGCAAGGAGATGGAGAGTGGAACTGAAGGGTGAAGTAAAGAAAAGGATCAGGAACTTATAAACACATTATTATAGTATTTTTACTATAATGACTTCAAAATAAAATAAAAAAATTTTTTTAAGTTCTGAAATGTAGTTGGAAAGATTTCTGTACTGGTATGGACTAGTAAATTCAAAGCTGCCTTCAGTGTATTCCAAGACTGACAAGTGAGAATATATCTTTTAGACAATTGTAGCAAGGTATTTCACTGTTGTAAAAGAGGTCCAGGATAAAATAGGTTTTCTGGTGTGGAACTGAAACGAGAAGTTTCAGCTTGTTGTAGCTAATTAGAGGACAATATTTCTTAGATTTCTACCCAATAGGAGTAATTCATCTTATTCTCTCTTTTGAACAATGTTGATAAAAAGTACTGAACAATTCTGAAAATGTTCTAACATTTCCATTTTGCAAAGTAAAGATTGAGTAAAAAATTATATCAAAAATTAATTACGCTTTCTCAGAGTATGTGAACATTGGGAAAAGAAACTTCTTTGAGTTAGTAATTATTTTGTCTTTTTTTTTATGAAGAAAGTTATTAAAGTGACTATTCTTTCCAATTTCTTATAATCCTCCTAGTACCGACAGCACAGATGCTGCTGAAGCCTTACTTTATTTAAATTTATTTTTCAATTACAGTTGACATACAATATTATATTAGTTTCAGGTATACAACATAGTGATTAGACATTTATATAACTTACAAAGTGATCACCCTGATAAATCTAGTACCCATCAGAAGCCTTACTTTTGAAGGTTAATATTAAATAACATTCTTACATTCCTCTTCCTCATTAGATCAATAATGTAAAATGTCTAATGTAATGTCAAAGAACTTGGATTTATCAAACTGGAAATATCTTGTGGCTGCTTACCAGAGTAACCCCTACCCCCTTTAAAAATATTACTGAAGAAATTTTATTAAATCAATGAATAACTTTAGATAATTTTACAAACCAAGTTAGCAAATAGATTGGGGAAAATGTCTAAATAATTGGTTCAGATAATAAAAATAATTAATATAAGTTATATAACATGATTCTTTCTGTCCTAGATTTTAAAAAGTTGAACAATAAGATACAAAGTAATACATGTTTTAAATAGTCATTGTTTAAATATGATGTATTTGAAGCCTCTAATGTATCATAGGTTACTAGATACAATATTGGCATTTAATACACATAGAATAACTTGAAATCAACTTTGCAGTAATATTTTATTAATTTAACATTTAATGTCCATTTATCAGTTAGGGAATGCTCAGTGTGGTAATTCCAGTCTAATGTAGTGGTCTGAAACCTGTTTTGAAACATTTAAAACATATCCTGTAAAACTCACATCATCTTTTGATGTTGCCATTTATTTTGGCAATGTGCTTAATTTCTCACGAACACCTTGGTTAGTGCTATAACAGGCAAAAAATTGCTCTACTGTTTCCTAAAAGCAGCTGTCTTTAATTAAGAATCTGCCACATTAACAACTACACTAGAACTTTTAACAAATTAATCATCATGTTACAGATTTACTGAATTACTAAATCAGGAGATGTTTACTGAAATAATAAGCTGAAAAAAGTTCATTTAGTTGTGCCTGTTATGTTGTTTAAGCAAGAAATAGGCAGACCTATAGTCGAAGTTATAAAAACTAATTTCTGTAATTTGAAATGTTCAACTTTGGGCATATATACACATTAACGTATGCTTGACGTTATTAGTTTTTAATAAAATTAAAATTAAAATTTGAATGAGAAACCATACCATGCCTAATAGCTAATGTTGAAAAACGGTTGATCATATCAAGTATTAAACAGAGTGGGAACAAACTTGAACTCTTTCATATACTGTGAATAGGAAATGATACAACCACTTTGGAAAAAGTTGGGCAGGGTTTCTTTTTTAAAGTTAAACATAAATCAACCATATGACACAGTCATTCTACTCAGAGGTATTTACCCAAGGGAAAAAAACAAAGGAACTATATGTCCATCCATACAAAGATTTGTACATTTATTCATAGCAGATATATTTGTAAGAGATGTTGAGGAAGTAAATGTTCATTACTAGGTAACACATTAATTGTGGTATGCCAAGAAAACAGAATATTAGCAATAAAAAATGAGAGAACTACAATACAATCAACACCATAGATGAACCTCAAAATGATTATATTAAATTAAAAAAACAGACTTCTCTTCCCCCTAACATATATATAAAATCATATATATAAAACGATGTGTGTGTGTGTGTGTGTGTGTGTGTGTGTGTGTAACCATTAAAAAAAGTATATAAAAAACCATATATAAAACTTTAAGAAAATGCAAACTACTCTCCAGTGATAGAGAGTAGTTAGTGCAGTGGTTGTTTGGGGATGGAAAAGTGGGGTGAGGATGAGAGGTAAAGTGGCATGAGGAAATTTTTTGGGGGGTTGATCATATGTTCACGATCTTGATTGTGTTGTGGGTTTCGCAGATGCATGAATATGCCAAACATTAAATTTTGCACTTTCAATTTGTGTAGTTTATTGTATGTCAATTACACCTCAAAAAACGTTCTTTAAAAAATGTAACAAAACAATTACATTGTTTCCCTCATCTCCAGCTGAGGCTGCTGCAGGTGAGAAACTGCAGTTCTGGAAGTAAATTAGCATTCTTTCCACTCTCTTCTATCTGATATTTTCCTTTCAACGTAAGATTTCTAGTCTGTCCAGAGCTGGTCCAGAAGAAGAGAGAAAGGGAAAGTACAGCCAAAGGATTTACTGAACACGTATAAAAGTGTGTTTGTGATCTGTGGTCACATGACCCATGGTGGGCCCCCCTCAACTGCAACACTATCAATGTAGACTACGCGACTCTATCTGCACACTGCCGACACTTCTTTCCTCTTTGGCATCTGAAGATACTCCTCTTTCTTCCAAAGACACCTCGTTCTCTGACAGAATTCTTTGGGAACTGGAAACTTTTTAGAGGTTGTAGGGTTTCACAAACCTTTGACCAGCTCAGGAAAAGAGTGCAGTTCAGTCCAAGACACAGTCCTCCTTCAGTCGGCCCCATTCCCCATCCATCTTTGTCAGTCACGGGTCGTGCATCAGCCTCCTGGATCTCCAACGACAGGAGACAAACAGTCTACTTTTCAAGCGGTACTGCGCACGGTAGACTTGAGAAAAGGGGGCTTCATTCTCCATTATTTGGAGAATGAATTTCAGTACAGGCCTTTCCAATGACACCTTCCTCACAAAATTTTACAGACAACCTGAACCTTATATATGTATTAGAGAGTGAATCTTCTAACGGAGACTCAACCACCTACTATAAAATGTCAGCTTGGAGTTATGTATTACACGCTCCTTTGGAATGTAACTTCTATAAATTTTATGTCTCAGACAAAAGTGAGTTAGGAAACCTCTCTTTAACAACCTGTTACCAGTTTGCTGAGCCAGGGGATATTTACTGAATTTTTATTTTGTGTAAGATACTGTCCCAGGTTCTGTAGAAAATAAAGAGATGAAAATAAATGTATTATGTTCTCGAGTATCTATTATAGAATCTAATATAAAAAAACTAGGTATATGGGTAATGAGTATAATTCAGATAGAAAGTGTTGTACCCACAAAAGAGATACAAGTAAAGTACAATGGGGAATTAAAGGTACAAAATGATCCTCTTTCTGATTTTATAGGATTTAGGACAGTGGAGAAAGTAAGGAAATTCTGTATGATTAAAAGATTATTAAAACAAAGAAGTATAATACTTAATAAAAAAAATAGCCCCCTTCATCACTGGTTACTTCTATTTAGTATAATAATTCAATTTTAAAACCTCAGACTTTATGACTTTTGTGTTATCCAAATATCTATTAGTATGTTTCTGAAAATATTTGAAATGAGCAAATTGAAATACTTATGTGCACATTAAATTACAAAATGTAATAAATTACAGAGTTTCATTTAGTTTATTAGTGAACAGATTACCTCCTATGCTTCCTGGCTACTTTCATATTGATCAAAGACTTAATAGCCAGATAGAAATAATGCTCACACTTTGTAATTGCTTTTAATATTGAGGCTTCTTTATACTATGAACAAAATAGCAATACTCTATTTTAATTTAAAATATGCTATATCATGAAAAGCATACATTCTTGAGATGATTTAAAAAAAGAGGCAACATTATATAAATGAATCTGATACAATAAAACTTTCTCCTGACTTGATATGATTATGTGAAAGTATTTATAAAATAGAAACATGTAAATCAAACTCGATGTCAGATACTTTAGAAAAAGGTTTTTGTTGTTGTTGTTAAGAATTATAAGGTGGAATAAGGTGGTGATAGGTAATATATGGCAAAGTAAATGATCTCTCAGCATCCTCACTGTGAACATAGATAAAAAAAAGAAACATAAATGTGTGTGTGTTTGTGTACATGTGTCTGTGTGTATACACTTGTGCATGGTAGCGTGTATCTGTGTCAATAACTTTTCTACAAAATTTTAATTTGAGATAAAAGAAAGATAAGTCTATAAATTGGTTTACTTTTTTATCTTACCAAAAATAAAAATTCAAAGTCCAATTCTTAAAAATACATCTTTAATCAACAGAATTTTCAGCAAATTTTTTAGTGATTTTTATTCACTTTTTTGATTTTGTCTTTGATAAATTAGATTTAAATCTAAATTTACGCAAATTAAAGTGGACATTTTTAGACATTCTAGGAAGGTCAAGATCTAATTAATTTCATATATATTTACAAATAAATCTAAATTTTTATAATTTTCATAAGCTTCTAAAGTTAGCTGTGCACAATCTAGACACATCAGCTAAGGTCAATGGGAAGAGAATTAATCTCCACTCACCAATAAGGAGGAGTATCAAGAAATATGAAGACATGGTTAAATCCACCACAGTAACAAAAATACATATTTTGATAAAGATACTTTTAGAGTGTGCAAAAAAACCTGTTTCTTGGGGTCTTTAAAACATAACTAAAAAGTTTTAATTTAAATTATTGAAATCCGTGTGACAAATTTGTCATTTATTTTTCAATAATCGAAGACTTATTTTAATAATTACTGTTTTTTTTAGTAAAAAAAATTTTTTAGTAAAAAAAAAATAAATTAGCAAACAACCAGATGTTAGAAAATTATGACTAAAAGGCCAAGTTAACTTTACAGCTAGCATAGTAAGGTATTTTCAGATTGTAAATTGACTGTTCATTGTACATATTTTTTTTCTCTTACCTTCTGAGAAAGCAACTGAGATAGGATAATAAATATTTTGTTCATTCCTTGTGTCTTTACAATCATTCCATACTCAACTATATGAAAATGTCATTCACAGCTGGCAACAGTTCTCACCTACTTGCTTTTCAAATCCTCATCCTTAGCATGTCACATTCTCCTAGAAACCTACCTAAAAATGCTCTGTCTTCTTAGATGGATCTTTAAAAAATGTGGATAAACATTACACAGGCATCGGTCTTTACCTTTCCACTAGAGCTCTGATAACAAATCAACTATCATGTCTTGGAGATTTCTTTAACTTTTAAATCTGTAAAGGTCTGATGCATTGAGCAAGTCAGATGTGTTCAGAAATGCAAATCAAACGTTTAGAGTAGCAAGATCATAGAATGCTCTGGAGAGGAAAGTGAATGTAATGAGTCTTAAACAATTAGTCCAGGGGGAAATTGGCACAGAATGCCAGTAGCATCTTTGATTTTAAAGAATAAAACTTAATTTTTGTCAGTTATGGCTGCAGTAAACCCAGTAAAGAATAAGGGTAATATTGTAAAAAAGAAGTTGAGGAATTTTATTACCTCACCTAAGTGGAACAAAAGTGTACTGAAGATGGGAGGCGGTGGAAAGTGGAATTATGGAGACAGACGCTTTGGAGGTAAAAATGACCCATTTAGTTGACTTAGATATGAAAGGTGCCATGTTTTAATACCCAAAATACAGCATCGCCTTTTTGCTAAGACATTTCCTAGAGATCAAATGCTTGCAATCATGTAAATTATAATTGCTCCTGATTAATAGATAATGCAAACATTTTTACAGAAATGCAATGTGTGTCTCCAAGGTATTAAAAAATTTCTCCCTACTTACATGTTACTTCAATTGTTAAACTTCACTTGAACATAATCAATATTAATGCCTGGACTGCTCTGCTTTGGGTTTGTCATTACTTATCTCACTTTATTATCTGCCCACTAAATTGCAGATGATTATGTTAAGAGCACTTCATCTTCTCATTATCTTACATTTTTTGACTACCCTCCTTGAGTACCTCATATTTAATTGAAATACCGATTGAGACTGAGAGCTGAAAATAAAACTATTGTGTATTTCTCTTTGAAGTCTTTTTTTTAGACTTTTTTCACTTTGTTTTGCTTTTTTATTTTACTTTTTAGTTTTTGTATTAGAGAAAAAAAATAAAATAGATTTAATTATGTTTACTTGCTCTGAGGACTCTTTTTTCTCCTAAACTTTTCTTTCCCAACATGCTCCAAACAGCAAAATAAAAATCATAGTTTTCAGATAAAATGTAAATCACTGTTTTCCAACTGAATAATTAAAATAATAACTTAATTATTAATGGGTTAGCATGATATAATATTTTTTACAAGACTTTTAGAAAAGATTGATATTTCTAAAGCTTGATAATTCTATATTATTCTTTTAGTTTAAAAATATCTAAATATCAATAATTACATTAATTCTAATTGGGAAGTTTAAGGAGTTTATTTATGTGAATACAACTTAAAATGTGTGGTACCATGTTTTACCATTCTTGTGCTTTTTCCTTGGGTTCTTTTTAATACATCGCTGACTTTAATAAGCATATAAGAACAATTTCTCAAAATTCACATTTTAAATTAACTTCAAATATTTAAGAGGAATACAACATGTATCTGATTTTCTTGCATTTATAAAATATTTTTATGTTTAAAAGCTTTAAATAAAAATGATTAGCATGTGCAGAAATGTAAAAATATGCACTATATTTTATTATAAGTTTAATATATATTGTACAAAGAATAATAATACCTTAGAGATACAAATTCATTTCTGTAAAAATGTTTGTACTTTAATCAGAGACAGTTATAACTCACATGATGTATTTATCTTCAAAATATTTAAAATTTAATGATATATAATATTAATTATATAGTAGGTTTATATTACATGTACCAATTAATTATACAGAAAACATGCTTTTTGAGTTGCAGGTCAATATAAGTTCATTATGCAAGCACAACTCTTATTTTCTTTTAATTTTTTTTAACTGATGCTATTACTTATTTTTATATTCATTATTTTTGGAAGCCTTTTTTTACATTGTATTTGGAGGTCTGGTCTCATGTTCATGTAATGTGATGCATTAGCCTAATTTAACTGCATGTTGTAAGAAAAACTAGCTATAACACTTTCAAAATTCTTATCCTTGAATACAGGTCTTTCAGCATTATTGCAATTATTCTCATTTTACTGCATGGTGCCAGTTTGTTTAATGATTTTAAATATTTGTTAAATTAACCAATAGCTTGAATAAACTAATTCCATTAGTGGTTTTAGATTTGTATGAATACAATGTATAGACTATGAGCTATTCATCTCCTAAGACAATTATTGTCAAACCATTTTTTATCATGCACTTTTATTATTAAAATTTTTAACATTATACTCCTTATATATATAATTTGTTTATAGTTTACCTATTTATACTACCATACTGATATATATGCACAAGTGTTATAAAAATTCACAAAATAGGAAGTAAAAATAAAAAAATTTCAAAGATAGAACAAAGCAACAATTCTACAGAAGTTGATATCTTATTTAATATTATTCATATTGACATAAAAACTCCCAATAAAATATTGATATTTATTGCTCAATAAAAATTGATACTTTTTTCAGCACTTACTTCTTAACAGTTTTGCTAACTACAATGGCTTCCCACTATTATTAACCAATATCTCAAGGCATAACACCCACCTAAATGAGAAGCCAATGCACTTTTCCAATTGTTTTTGATCATGTCCATTTTTGTCATCTTCCTTTTAGATCTCATTATTCTAGCCTGTTTTTATTCTTTAGTTGTTGATAAAATGCTTGATATTCTAAGAAAGAAAAGTATATACTTTACAATTTCTTGTTTGTTTGTGCTTTTATTATTAGTAATATCATTAATCCATGTTTCTTGCAAAAATATTTTTTCTGTTTGTTCATTTTATGACTTAATTTTGCTAAAATTAGATAGTGCTATTCAGAAATTTACTGAAACTGGGAAACATATGACACACATATGACAACCAGTTAGGGAAAAAAATACTTTGTTACTATAAATTCCTTCTTCTTGTTGAACTCCCATCATTCTTTCAAGTAACATCTTACACCACGTGGGACAATACTCCATCTGTCCTTAGGATAGAGTGAAAAGATCAGTGTTCAACCATGTATTAATTAGTAGGATTAATTTATTTCTTAATGTTAAATATTATGATGATTTCTTCTTACACTCTTATGGATTACCTTGCTTACCTCTTGGGATAATACACATACCTCACTTTGAGACAAGAAATTTAGGGAATACAGTGAACAAATTTATCACAGCCAGACAGGGAAACAGGCTAAGCCTTTAGAATGGTATCTGGAGACTTCTAAACTGTCTTAGTAGTACATTCAGTAAATAAGCTTTTGGTAATTAAGAAATCATCTAATTCCAGACTTATTATAAATGTAAACTAGTTATTCTGTTCTGCTACTGTCTTTGGATAGATTATAGCGAATCAATTACAGGAAACTTCACATCAAATTACCCGATAATGAATGATAGTATTTTATCATTTAGATAAGCAACTAACATTGTCAAATTCCATCTAAAAGAAGAAGACGTGCAACATAATTTTTTTTAAACTTTAGCTTCCCTACAAAGATATCTGGACAATTTAGACTATTTACAGTGTATGCATGAACTATCAATTTATTCAATAAATATTTGTTGAGTATCTGCTAATATCTGGTATTTTCAAGGAATAAAAAATTAAAATATTTTTTTCTAGTGAAAAAATAAGATGAAAATGCACTCTGACCTAATAGAGCACTCAATTATGAATTAAATAAGATCAAATAATAAGGTATAGAGACTGGTGTTATTTTCTACAGGGTGATCTGGGACAGGTCCTCTAATAAGGTGACATTTGAAAAGACCTAATAGAAGGGAGACCAGGGGCGGGGAGCAAGACAAACAAGTATCTAAAGAATATCTGAAAGAATAGAAAATGTAAGTATACTAGGCAACAGTGAACTTGGCAAAGAGGCCAGGAGGCTAGAGAGGAGAAAGTTGGTAGGACTTGAGATCAGAAAGGTAAGAAAGTGTGGCAGGGGACAGATCTAGCAATTGCTGTAGAGCTAGGATTATGGGATTTTATTTGTTTGTTTGTTTGTTTGTTTGTTTATCTATTTTTGAGAAAGAGTGAAATGGGAAGGAACTGAAGAGGTTTGAAAAGAGAGATATAATATTATGGAGATGCTAAGAAATCATTCTAAATTCTAAATTTGAACTACAGAGAGTAACAGTAGATGATTGGACAGTAGTCAGCAGTATATTGCAATATTAGAGCGAAGAGACAATGTTAGCTTAGAACAAGTCAGTATCTTTGAAGGCCTTGAGAACTGGCTTGACTTTTGGCTATATTTTGAAAGAATAACAGACTAAGTAAGAACGTGCACACTGAAGCCAGATTACTTTGGTCTAAATTCTAGAAGTGCCTGCTTCATGTTATATAACCAGGTACTATTTAAACTTACTATGATACCTGATCTGTAAAAAAAAAAATAGATGATTGTATTCCCTAACTTAGTAATTGTAAAAATGTATTGTGTGTGTGTGTGTGTGTGTGTGTGTGTGTGTGTGAGTGTGCGCGCGCGCGCATTTGTGTGTATACCAGCTAGAGTAGTGTAATCACATAGCAATCATTGTTAGTTTCTGCTATTAATATAGAATGAAAGAGAGAGGGATGAGTTCAAGATTAATCCAAGGTTTGGAGCAACAGGAGGAATAAAGTTGCTAATTACTGAAATGTGGACAACTGAAAAAAGAAGTTAAACTCAGGAAAGAGAGAAAACAAAAATGCTAATTCACATATGCTAAGTTTGTGATGACCCAAAGACATAGGTATATTTAGTAGATATATTTCAGATAAATAATTCAAACTAAGCAAAAAAGTAAAATCAACATTCATATAATTTTAAATAGCTATGAAACTGGACACAATCACTGAGAATGGGATATAGTTGGGGAAAAGAAGACAATTCGGTGCATTACAAAATGTAGAAAAGGAACCAGCAAAAGTGACTGAAAGCTGAAGTGAGAGGAAAATTAGGAGGGCATGGGTTTTACATACTAAGTAAAGAATCTGTTTTTTTAAAGAGAGTGATAAACTGTGCCAGTTGCTTTTGGTAAGACAAGTAAGATGAGGACAAATAATTGTCCAGTTAACTTAACCAAATTTCATTGAGGACTTAGCTGTAATTATGGAATTCCTTGACATGACTAAGTTTTAGAGAAAACAGGAGAGAAATTAGGTACACAAACTATAGGTAACTCTTGAGAGAGTTTTACTGTAAAGAGAGGAGAGCAACATAGTTGGTGATAGCAGAGAAAATGTATAATCAAAAACATTTTAAAATATATTCTGCATTAAATTTTTCCTTTGAACTAATAATAACTCTACATAATAAAATTGCAAAGAAAGTATGCAACAAAATAATTTGAGAGGGTATAATTCCATTGTAAAATGAGGCTTTTGGCCTTGATTAGTAATATAGATGAGAAAACTTTAAACCTGGAAGAAAATCAGAACATGAGAACAAATGCAGGTTGAGGGGTAGATAGTTTACAGAAATTTGTCATAATATATTTCTGATTTGTTATGCTTTCTGAGTTAAAAATATGATGTTTGAGAAAAAAGATAAAGTTGTAATATAGTCGTTGAGAATAGAATCGAAGAGTAAATAAACAAGTATCATTGAGTAAAACCTCTGACCAGAAAGGAAGTTGAAATTATTGGCCATAAATTGAAAGTGAGATTAGTAGGTATGGGTGTGTGTTTGCCTCCAGTCACTTTGTGTTGCTTAGATGCAGGCACAGAACAAGCAGACAGTTAGACTTAATTAAGTTTGAAATTTTTCCAAAGTAGTAAAATGCAGAAAGAAAAAGGAGAAGGAGAAGGAACTTGCTAGTTTATGCAAGAGAGTGACTATGATGATAGATCATAGAAACCAAAGCAGGTAATAAAGAAAATAAAGATATGATGGACATAAAAAATTAGTGTAGATCAATGGATTGAAGGAGGTTCAGGTGGGGAAAAAAAAGTTGTTGGAACTCTGTAGTAATAAAGAGTGGAAGCAGTGGTTGAGAATGGAGCTTTGGTGCTGAAATAAATAAAGGAGTGTGATTGTTGGAAATAACAAGGCTAGGGAATGACTACACAGTGAATGACTCAAGGGCATGATAACTGGAGGTGAAGAAAGTAAAGAACTTCTGAGGTTAGGTTACTGAGGAACTTAAATGATCATACTGAAATCACCAAAACATTTAGCAAGAACTCTATTGGAGAAGTAATATGTGTGACAGGTGCTATATCTTCATACAGAAACCATCTGGGAAATAAAGTGAAGATTGGCAGGTTGAGTTATTTTCCTGTAATTTTAACAGGTGGTAAACACGAAGCTTTATCATTTTGGCATCTGAGAAAGCCAAGATGGTAGAGGCTATCTGTGATGGACAAAGTTTAAGTGGCTAAGAGAAAACTTCCACCAGAGATGTTGGAGGAGAATACAATGGGAAATTCCTGTAAATGGCTACTTTGTTAACAATGATATCTTAATTCGTTTTTTCTCTATAAAGCTTTTGACAATTCTTATAGCATTTTACCCTGTTTTTATTTAACCCTTACTACAACTCTGTGAAGAATGTGGAGACAGTGTTATGCACATAGGAGAAAAACAAGGGGACCTTGAGATGTTAAAAGTCTATATCAAAAGTTTATGAACACTATATAAATGGAAAGTATAAAGTTTTCTGAGTAAATAAATGCATTGTTCTTTGCTCCAAAAAATATTATGCCTATTTTATTTTTTGTCAATATTTGTTTATATTTTTTAATACCTTGACCTCAAGCCAAGTAGAGTAAATGATTTTCAAATAAACCATCCTGGTGTGTTAGAAACATTTATGGCCTTCCAAGACAATTACAGGATTCAGTTTATTCACTCATGAAGATTCTATGATTAAACAGAATAAATTTAGGCAGATAAGAGATAGATAATAGATAGATGATAGATAGATAGATAGATAGATAGATAGATAGATAGATGATAAATAGATATAAAAATACATCTAGAATCTAGATTGAGAGAGTTATGTATAAAGCAATAAAAATATTTTTTTGAAATTTTATAATGTAATTTTTAAAATTTTAGATAGCAGATGCTTTTAAAACTTATAATTTCTTCACTATAGTACTACATGATGAAAAGAATTATGCTTCAGAATAGTATTAAATACTTGAAACATTTTATCTTTTTGTTTCAGAAAAATAGTTTCAAACTCACCTTCTTCCAATATGCTTTAATTCTCCTGCTTTTAGATCATATGCTTGAGAATAACTTGGGCACTTTTTATCTGTAATGCAGTCAATGTACTAAATGTCTGAAGACTTCAGATTCTTCATCTGTAAAACAGAAATAAAAATGTATATTGCCAGGGTCATGATGAAGAGTAAAGAATGAAACTTATGTTCTGAGCACTATATCTTTGTACTAGTAAATACCTAATAAATGATATTTGCTGTTGTTATAGTAATACCTAATTATTTTTATAATTAATTCCTGCCTTCAAAGTCACAAAATAAATATTTTGATATATTAACTT
Source organism: Macroglossus sobrinus (assembly GCA_004027375.1). Lineage (NCBI taxonomy): Eukaryota > Metazoa > Chordata > Mammalia > Chiroptera > Pteropodidae > Macroglossus > Macroglossus sobrinus. The sequence goes on along the minus strand of PVKZ01002803.1, from coordinate 125,250 downwards.
TTTTTAATGATTAAAGCTCATGCCTATGCATGAACTATTTCTCAGAAATTTACAATTACTTCTATATCTTTTGGTCAGGTAATTATTTTTTTTAATGCTTGTTCTAACTTGATGTGTGTGTGTATATATATATATTTTTTGTCTTAAAAATACACTTTTTTTTACTAAAATTAACTTTAAGCTTTTTCTGAATTTTTCTTTTCCTCAGGTGAAATTAAGGACAAAAGTAAGTTCCAAAATTAAGTACCTTATCAATGTGTTCATTCTAAGTGATAAAAACATGAATATGGGGCACACCAAAAGGGAAACATGATGAAAATGAATTCTATTACATCAAAAATCTCAATAAATATAAATATAAATAAATTCTTTATTTAACAAATAAAATTTGGAAAACTGGATATCTGTTGGTCCTCTCAGAGGCAAACCTGGAGACAGGATTTAAGTATATGTAATTTATTTGGTGTTTGCATGAACACAAGTGGGAAAGTGGGGACTGGAGAAGAAGTCAGTGAAGAGTAAGCAAAAGTCGCTAATGTGGAAGGCAAGTAAAACATAATCCTAATAGAAAACTCTGGGAAACTTTGTAAAACATACATGTCAGAATTGTCCACTGGAGGGCTGAGAGACTTAGGGTAAATGTACACACAGTCTGGAAAATCAGTGGCTGAGAGCTCTCTTTGAAGCTGGTTTTGAAGAGGGAGTATTTCATTCTTAATATCCAGGAAATAGACTTTTAGTTTTTTTTGAGATGTGATATTTATTGGTAGTTTATAATCTTCTAATACAGAATCTGCTACATTAGCTACATTATGTGTGTGTGGGGAGGAGAGGGTTATATGTTATACCCAGTAAAGAAAAACACACACCAAAAACACACCACCACACAAATTTAAAAATAAAGCATAAAAAAATATACTAGCAAAAAGAAATAGTCGTAGCAATAATAACACAAAAAAATTAGTCATAAAGAGTATTATAACATACTAAAGTGAAGATTCAATATACCAGATTTTAAACATTCTAAATTTATATGCGTCCAATATTATTTTGAAATATATACAGTGAAAATAAAAATGTAAAGAGATATATTGCCAAATCCACCATTTTATTGGATAATCACAACTGTTACTATGATCAATATAAGAATTAGACAAATTGAATGAAGTATAGAAATTAAAAATAAAATTCATCTATCAACCAATATAACTTCATAAATAAAAATACAAATTGTTTTATACATTCATACATTTGCATTAATCTATCTATATCTCAATGTACAATTTTTATTCTTAATAAAAGCTATTTAATGTAATTACTGTGTTGAGAAAAAAGACAAAATTGATTCCGGGATAAGAGTGATGCCACAGGTTGAAGTCTAAAAACTTTAAGGGGAAAAGCAAACACTGACAATGGAAGCAACTAACTTATAAAATCACAACTCCCCACAGACACACACACAAATTATAAAGCAGGTCTTTATCTCATCAAATTTGAAAATCAGAGTTAATAGAAACTAGTTTGTACGTTTTTGTTTTTAAGTAGATGAGACTTTTGAATCAAAAAAACCCCATAAGTTTTTAAATTCAGTTTATCATATTTGAGATCTATCCCAAACAGAACTGATGTCAAATAAAATTATATAAAATATATTCTATAGAACATTGGGCTAGAAGATCATATATCAGGTTGAATATACTCTCAAGTTTTAATCAGCAGAATTTTTCTTGTTCTGAAAAAATAAAACACATTCTTGTTTTACTTGTTAGCATCTCTGGAATGGTTTCATCAGCATAATGATGCAAACTTGGTCTCGGACCAAATTGTAGAATGAGCTGGACTGTATTTCAAGAAAAAGATAATTTCAGAATTTCAGAATTTTGTAGGCTAAAGTTTTTGATACTAGAACCATTTTAATTATTAGGATATGTATTACTTTTGAGATAAATTTTTATTCTAGATTAACAACATGTTTATAAACAGATTAAATATCATCACTTATGTAAATATTAAGAGAATGATACTTATCTATTTATAAAATTAAATTAACAAAAGATGTTATCAGGACATACAATCAAAATAATTAAGATACTATATGTGAATTAGAATTTGTGATGCAAAATTATAAGAAATTTGAAATATAAAATTATTTGATATATGAAATGATGACCAGAAGGGAAATATTCAAGATAAATAAAGTAATATGTGAAAGTAATTTGCACAGATAAAAATATTAGACAAGCCTTACTATTATTACTCTATCGAAAATATTTTAGGGTATTTCTCATAAAGTCAGAGTAAAAGTTTCAATGTATTTATTGTGTTAGGTGATTTGTTCAAATGTAAGCTAATGTGTTTTCAGCATATTTAAGGTAGGCATGGCTAAGCTATGATGTTCTATAGGTTAGGTGCTAAATGCCTTTTCAAATTACAATATCTTCAACTTATGAAGGGTTTATTAAAGTGTAAATTGAGGAACATCTGCACTTCAGGTTTAAATATGTCTAGAGAAAATATTTGTATGTTATTATTTATAAGTAGAACTTGTTGAAAGCAAATAGACAAGATAACTCCTAAGATTATTTTAAAATATTAAATTTTAGCAGAATTTTGGAAAAAGTCAAGGGTAGTAGAGTTCTCCTCTATCCAGCATCTAGTTCCCCAGGCTGTTAAAACCTTATATTAACGGGGTACATTTGTCACAAATAATAAAATATTATTGTTTTTTATTAACTACAGTGAATAATCTACTAATATATTGTAGTTTTTAACCTTATGTTCTTTTTGTTCTATCATTCCATTTAGGATGCCATCATACATTTATTCATCTTGTCTCCTTAGGTTTTTCTAGATGGTGAACAGTCAGACTTTTCTTGTTTTTGATAACCTTGTGTTATTGTTTCTAAATCTTACTTTTCTGATTTATTTATTTTTGTGTTGTTCTCTGGACAAATTTAGCAAAACTGATTTCTAATACAATAACTCTTTAATTATATGTGGCCCACAGTTTATTCTTCATTAATTTTTTCAATAACCATAGTTTCTCCTTTTTAAGATTTCTAATAAGTTAATTTGATAACCACACATATTTATTTAATCTCTACCTCTTTTATAATTTATTTTTATTAATGCTCTTCTATTTTTTATCCCGTGTAAATTCACCTTCCAATTGATTTTATTTCCTATATTTCTTAGCATTAATCTGAATTTCCAAATTTTGGATTGTAAATTTAATTGGAGTGAGGGTTGCATTTTTTTGTTTGTTTTTTTCTTTTTGGTGTGTGTACTTACCCTTTCTTATAATGTGATTTTGTGTCAAAATTATATTTCTCCTAATCAGAATTTATATGGTTCGTTCAGAGTTTCTGCCCCATGATGATATCTATATATAATTTTTCCAATATTATTGACTTCATGGTTGTATCTGCTTCATTTATTCCATTTCCTTAGTGTCAACTTTATCTAAACCATAACCTTGGAGAGAAGATTCATCACAACTTTTTTTTCATCTAATTTCATAGTAGGGAACCAGTCTTATATCTTATTTTAAAAAGTTATCTAGGGTCTACATTGCAGAGAATCTTTTTACTTTCTGTTGTTCCAAAAGAGTCCTAATGTCCTTTTCACTCTATTTTCTTGCTCTGAAACTAGCAGTCCTGTTTGGTCCTAGAAGGTGTTTGTTTTAAACATATATCTTTCCTTTAAATATTCTCTTTTTATAATTTTTCTAATATTGTTATGTTCTTGGAAGGGTAGAAAGTTGTAGAAGTCAAATTATAACTTTTGATTTATTGTTGACTAGCTAATATTTTCTATGTAAACTTTATATATACTGAGATATAATGAAATTCAATGTTAGTTTACTTATTGAGAGAAAACGTTTTATGAGCAAAACTGTACAATGCTCTGTTTTCTTTTATAGATAGATGAAGCAATTACTCTTGGGAACTTTGCTACTTAATCCTGTGAATTGGATGATATATGAGACATAGCTTCTGTAATAGATAAGATGTCAATTATGGAGATTTACAGATTTAATGGTAGAGAATGTATTGCATTTGGCAATGTAATAACTATAATAAATAGTTAGGTTGAACATTACATATTTTATTTGTTCTAGGTATTTTTTCTACCGTGTTGAAGAAACCACAGGTATGCAAAACCTATTGAGTCATGTGGATCTTCACCTTGACATACACTGTATCCTCTACACCCTATTTTTAGGACTTTTTTTCATTTTTAAATGACATAAACTATAATTCTTTATAAGTGGCTCCATGCCCAGAGAAAAACAATTTTTTTAAATATTGACAGTGATAAGTCAAGTAATGTTATAGAAATATGCAGATTTCACTTTCTTCTATCAAAGTTGCACAAATTAGCACCATAGTTGTGGCTATCAGCATACAATCAATCACTCATAACTTCAGATTTAGAAGAAAGTCTTAATGTCAAGAGTTCTATTGCTTCCATATTTCTAGCATCCTTCATAAAATTTTTCCACTAGGTGCTAATCCAACTTCAGCATTCACATTTTTAAATCGAATATACAACAATGATCCATTAAGGAACATGAAATTAATACTTCCAAGTCCTTGTCCAAATGCCATTCCTTCAAATATGTGCCTAAAAATCATCACACTTATTAAACATCTTTATTGCCTCCCACAACTTTATAAATTTCATGGCTTTAATTGTCCACATCATTCTTATACTTATAGAGATGAACTACTCTAAAGTGTCAGTGTTTTTCTTAAATGTGTTTTATAAAGAATTTAACACAATATTTTAATGAGTATAACCAACACAGAAAATGGTACAGTTTTATTTCCCTTGCTCTATACATTGCCATTTATTGAACTTAATCTATAACCTTCCCAAACATTTTTTAGCATTTCAGATTTCTATAACTTCTTTTTCTAATTGTCCCAAATTAATCAATTGACTCTGAATTCAGTTATCTCAGACATAATTAGTATCAAGCTCTATCTAGTCTGGAGTCTAGACTAGACTTCTGAAATATTGCATTTCCCTTTTGAAATATTGCATTTTTATATCTTCACTAACTTTTTATCTTTCTATCATTCTCACAGATATTTTATATTAATTTAATAAACTCAAGTTTGTTCAGTGCCTGAAGATGAAATTTGTCTAAGCCAGGAATCTTAGACTCATTTAAATAGCTAAAGGCTCTTTTATAATTTTTTCTTCAATATTTTAATTTATTTTGTTAATCACTGATTTCTCTACCAACTTGGTTTTAATCTCATTCTGAAATCACAGAGAAAATGGGCTCAAAGTAACATTTGAGGACTTCACCTTGGTATGTTTCAGTTTGTTTTTTGACGAGTTCCTCTAAGCATGACCTATGGCCATTCTATTCATTTTATTCCTCCAGGTATGGCCAAGATATTCTTTCCTTGTCTTCTGCTTTTTGGTTAGTAGTTTTAATCTAAGCTTTAGGTTCTCTAACACTATATTTATGGACTCCTGACATTTGAATTTTTTCTTGATTATAAACTGTCTTTCCATTAAGATTAAATTTATTTTATCACTAATACCAATTATACATTATGCATTGACTAAAATTAATATATGATGATCTGGATTATAATTCATTTTCTTATATTATAAAGTTCAGGTTATATTGAAGCATTGGTTGTGGGGAAGAGAGAGAAAGAAAGAAAGATTATCTCTTGATAGAAACAGTTTAATTTAAAAGAAAGTGAAGATTCCTAGTTTATAAACCTTTGAAATATAAACAAACTACTCCATGTCTTTTCCTCCTTTGAATTATAAACATATACTGCCTCCCGCCCCAGGAAGATGACATACATGTATCTAAAGGTCTCTAACTAATCAATCACCCTTTCATTTCTAAAGCTTGTTCTTTGGCATGGGTTTTTATACAAAGTTATTTTGGCCATTTCAAATATTTCTGATATACAGGTAAATTTTACACCTAGTTTGAATATTTCTACCAAAAAAAAAAAAGTCTGATGGGATTTAGAGATTGTATTGAATCTATCAACCAATTAATTAGGGGAGGGAGGATTAAATGATAATGTTATTGAGGTTTCTCACCTAGGAAGAAAATATATCTTCATTTCTTTATATCTCCTTTAATTTTTTTCTGCAATGCTTTGTAGTTTTCAGTGGACACATCATGCAAACATTTTTGTCAGACTTATCTTGAGACATTTCACATTTTAAAGCCTCTCAAATATATTTTTTAAATTAGTTCTGATTTTTGATTGCTAATATATAAAAGAAATACAATTGATTTCTATATGTTGGTTTTGTATTTTGTAAGTGTTCTAAGGGGACTTACTAGTTCTTTAATTCTAGTAGATTTAGAACATGGGCAGTTTACTGGGGAGGGACATAATCTGTTTACCATTATGCCTTATATCAGGTTAAGTGAATCCTTTCTATTTTGAGATTTATGAGTTTATCACAGATAAATATTGGGGTATATCAAAAAAAATTTGCATTCAAGGCAATCTATTTCTTCTTATCTTTTTTTAGTTTCTCTATATGGTTAATTGTATTAAATGACTTTGAATATAAATCTAATTTTCTAATTTCAGGATAATGGTTATGGTAAAATGTCCTTTTTTATATTTATTGGATTCTATTTGCAAAATTTATGGTAACCTGTATTTTTAATAATTCGACAAAATTTTCAGTTCATAAAAATAAGAAAGAGCAATATTTATTGTGCCGCTTTCATATTTCTGGTATTGATTATACTTATAAAATTTCTATTTATAAAAAAAAGGCTTAATATAATTATATTACTTTAATTTTCATGTTTCCAATATAAGAAATAGCTCCAAATTCTAATTAAGATTATAAGGAATGTCTTGATCCAAAATTATAGATACTAACAGTTGCTTTGTAATGAATGTCAACATGGTAGAGAACATATTTGGGTAGAGGAATCTTGATAAAATTAATAACTCCTAAATCCTCACTTTTAAATTTTATCCTGATGCTGAAAGAGATTCTAAAGCTTTAGAGATATAAAATATTTTTGGTTAAAAATAATCTAGAGTAGATTATTCACTTTATTTCACTATACATGAATGTTGTTTGATCGTAGTAGTATCAGTATTTTATTTCAAAATAACACCTGCCCTTTTCAGCCTTATTATTGACTTTGAAAAAAGTTGTCAATTTTCTTTTGTTTGTTGGCCACTATTTTCTGAGCCTTACCTTGGGCAGGGAACCATCCAATGTGTGTTAACTCATTTAATCTTCAAAGATTCTTTTCTTACTTAATATTATTACATATATTTTACTGATGAGTAAAGCAAGTCTCAAAGCAGTGAACAATTTACCAAATGTAGGAAGTAGAACTGGTATTCTAAACATGATTTTGAATCAAATTTAGAAAAAAACAGGAGTTTTCTGACTTGAAAACACATACCCTTTACCAAATGTATAGATTTAGTCTATTTGAACCTCTCTGGTCAAGGAATACAGAAGGGGTTCCTGCTACCCACAAAGTGATATAGATTAACAAAGAAACCAAGTACAATACCTTTGAAAACCTGAGAAATCAGTGCTAACTTGCTTCTCTTTACAAAGAAGGGAACTGTTATGAACTGAATATTGTGTGCCCACCTCAACTGATATGTTGAAGCCCTATCCCCATCTCCTGTTATTTGGAGATGGGGCCTTTGGGAGATCATTAAGATTTGATGAGGTCATACAGATAGGCCCTCAAGAAGGGATTGGTGTCCCTATAAGATTAGAAAGAGACTACATCTCTCTGTGAGTACACAGTAAGAAGGTGACCATCTAAAAGATAGAAATAGTGTTCTAATCAAGTACCAGATCAGCTGGTACTTTAATCTTGGACTTCCAAGCCTTCAAAAATGAAAAATAACTACCTGATATTTAAGCCAAATCAGTCATGGTATGTGGTTACAGCAGCCCAAGATTATTAAGACAGTGATCTATTAAAACTTTTGATTTATTAGATTCTATCTGCTCTCTCCTTCAAAATTACTCCATTATTACTTTTCATTACATCACTTACTTTAGTGTTCTGACAATAAAGTCTCATTGTCCCTTGTTTCTATAACATAAAAAACTGTTTAGTAAATATTATTTGTTTATATGATTTGTCTGGCAATTTGCAATTATATTTATTCATTTGCAAAATATCTCATCTATAATTGTTGATTTTCCTGTCTATTTCCACTCTGTCAGGAATTATAATTTTTAAGATAAGTCATTCTTTTATTAAAGTATGATTTTCAATGTCAGGTAACTTTCAGATTGGTAGTGTGGGAATTGTATGCTCTCCTCAAGGCAAGCTGATATAATTACTATCCTCATGTGTCATTGTTGCACTATTATCACTCACATTTTCCCACAGGTGCCCCTGGACAATTTCAGTTGTTACTGGAGTAAGTTAACCTTAAAGTGTACAAATGTTCAGTAGTTTTTTTTTTTTAGTTCAAAAGAAATTACATACTTTTATTAAACTGGTTTTATAGGAACTATAATAATAGCAAATAAAATGATAAATATTCCTTTTATAATAAGATTTTATAAGGTTTCTAATCCTTCTCTTTTTTTATACCCATGTTTATAACATAATGTTCATGACCATCACTGAATCTCCAAAACACTTATCTAATAAAATTTTTAAAAATAATGTTTCTCGAGAGAGTTAAAGCATACTCTCTAATTTTATTGCTTCACTGAAATAACAGCTACTGTTACATGAGATTAATAGCATTCATGTGAAAAATTTAAGTACCCTGTTACTAATTTTAAAAATAAAAACATACACACAGGATATGTAATTTTTAATCTTAGAATCTCATAATCACAAAAAACTACAGAAAAACATTTTTTCATCATAATTTATAAAATACTAATAAAAATTAGATTACAAAGCTAATTTATCCTATGTGCCAAACAATCTTCTGATATATATAATAACAGAATTTGAAATTAAATGCAGGTCTATAGATGAAGTGTTAAATATTTTAGAATTATATCTGAAGATCTCATTTTCAGATCCATAGAGTTCTAAATCATAATTGATATAATTTCTTTAAAGTATATTCTTTACTGTTAATTTTCAGTATTAAAAATAATCCATTTAATTGATCACTGTTTTCCCAATAAATTTTGGAATTTACATGGGGAAGCAAATTGGCAATTTTTTATGAAATGTCTGGTAAATTCAGAAGAGAAGGACTAAACAGATGAAATAGTCTTATGAGTACAAAATAATAGAAAAGAACACTATTATAATAATTGTACAAAACCCTTACCACTTGAACTTGTCCCCAGCATTAACATACCAATTTCAATTTAGGGCTAGGTGATATTTTTTTTTCTAATTTTTTTTCTCATTTATCAAGTTATTAATAAATGTGTGATTTCACAATTGAAAAAAAATAATGTCTTATTCGATTTCATTTGTTTAAAACAAACCAAAACATTTTTCAGGAAGAGTTTTTCAAAGATAAACTTCCCTTGAGATGCAAAATAGGACAAATAAAATTCTTACTTATTTGGATTAATTCACTGTATACTACAATTTAATTTATTGAATATATTTAATAAATAAACACATTCAGAAAGAAGCACTCCAGTAAACAGAAAAAACTCATTTTACATTGAAAAAATTACAAAAGCCACCACACTGACTTACAAAGAAAATTTTGATTTAGTGAAAGAGCATAACAGAAATCATCTTCACCAACAATTATTGCAATTTTCATTATAATGTTGGAGAGGGTTTTTGAAATAACATTTTTTTAATAGGATAAATGTGTATTTCCACTGGGGCTAGGCAGTGCAATGGAGTGTTATACAGGGGAAATGTATTGGCCTTTTTGTGGTGGAAATGAGCTCTACATTCCTGGGAAATGCAGCTGTAAAACACTAAAAGTGAATTGAGCTAAAGAAATTTCTTCCCACTACCTATATCAAACAAGTTAGAGGCATATTCAATTGCTGTTTGAATCACTTACAACTGGCGATTGTCATGATGTAATGTGTCATTTGCAATTATAGTCAGCTTTTTTCATTAGGTTTTCAGACTTAATTTCGGAAAATGAATTTATATTTTAAGCTCAGAGCACCTGGTCTATGACTAAGCCATGCATCAGTACAAACAATTGGACTGTTTGATGAGAAGAACAGGCTTCTGGATTTAGTTGGCATTTTGTGACTATGGGTGCTAATTGCTAAATGGCTTGGCTTCTTTGACACAGACAATGTTTCGGTGTATATATAAATTCTTGTTTTAGCTATAGATATCTTACTCTGTACTAAATGTAAGTTTCCAAGTTTTTTCAAAGCTTAAACAAGAAAGAAATTTACAGAGTAATTTAGAAGAATTTTAGAAACTTAATGTCTAAGGTTTTCAGTTTTAAATTTATTCCATCATGACTTTGTAGAAACTTCATATGCAAAAATTGGATCAAAATGTCCAAATGAAAAACTCTTTAGGAGGTTTTATAAGTAACAAGAGAATATTGTTGTTAAGTGGTTACATTTAAAGAGATATATGATCTATTTATCAACAACTTTCATGTTTATGATTTTCACATGTAATTTCACTTTTCTAAAGAGAAATTTATATATATATATGTATTCACATTAATATATCAATTGAAGAAATAATGCTTCTAAAACACTTTTTTTGTCATAATCTAATAATATTACATCATCATGAGGCAGATAGGATTTTTATTAGCAAACTATATATATCCTACTAGTTATTTTTCACAAATTTTTGGAAGACCTATTTGTTGTAGTAGTACAGAGGAGAGAAAAAAGTCTGGAAAAGTGGTTTGCCTCTGAAAAATTCAAGATATAATGAGGATAAAGGAAGTAAGGTTAGATGAAAGAGTTATTAAGAAGAAATTTTGGAGTGTTATCTGTAGAACTGGGAGTTCGTTAAGTCAGGTAAATGAAAAAGAATATATAATAAAGACTAATTATAGAGTTTAAACCTACTTAAGAGAGAATAGCCAGGCCATTAACAGAACTTAAAAAATCAGAACGAAAAATGAAATTTGGTTTTGGAAATATGGATATAAATTAGTCAAAACTGGAGTATATAGGTGTCTATGTCCATAAGATGATGATGGAAGAAAAATATTTTATGCATGTATTTGAGAGTTATCAATACAGGAAAACAAACAAACAAACCTAAAACTATGGAAGTGGATGAGATTTCAGTGGTTCCGAAGAGGGAACATTAGACTATGTTTTACTCTTTTTTGCCCTTTTCTGGCTATGATGTTATCAAATCTGCCAGATTGTGAACTTTATTTCACCTATCTATGTCATCTTTTCTTTTTTGCACAATTAAGCAAGTTGCTAAAAGCTGGCATCTGTCACCCTGAAAAGTGTGACTAAACATCTAGACACTCACTGATATCCATTCTTTCCTCTCTTCAAAGTTTAGAACTTTCTTTATTTGTGGCTTTAATAAGTTCCTCTCTCTTCCCCCTAAAAAAGTTTCTTCAACTTCCATTTCAGTTCTTGTTATCATATACAGAGTTTCCACCAATGCAATAAAGGCAGAACTTACTGGGAGCCCTTTAAAAGGATCTCATCAACTCAACATGAATTTCTTTTGTGTTTTGCTTTCTTACCACATGAAATACCTGATTAACGGCTGAATATCTGGTAGTGACCTTGCAGGTATAAAAATGAGGATCATAACTAAAGGATGGATGTTAGATGTTAGAGGATGTTAAACAATGACATTGGGACTGGTTTGCTTTGAAAAAAATGTTGGAGTCAAAACAGACATGATATTCTTATTTTAAAAAGTTCCTGGAAGTGCAAATACATTAAAAAAAAATGTTTAATCTTTTGGTTTGGATCTCATTGCTTGTCTTGCCAAAATGCAATTCTTAACTGATAAAATTAATTCAGTGTGTTCTTGATCTGAGGCAATCTAAATAGCAGACTTAGTAACGTCATAAGCAATGTGTATATTTTAAGAGAAAAAATAGTAGTATTCTACACAGAGCCACATAATCGATGTGGCTTAACAATGTGTGTTAGACTAGGGGTAGGTTTTAAAGACAGGTGTGGTTTTTAAATGACAAGCTTATTTGTCACTTTAAGATTACTTCAGCTTTCTGTTCCAACTGTCTTATGTTGATAGGAACAAGCATGAAATCCATGTTAGCAAACGCAGCATCAATCATGGGTACCAGTTGAGAAAGCACAACATCTTAAAATCCCTTGATTCCATATTCCTGTCATGTTGGCCTAGTACAGTGTGAATTGCATGCTGATCTATTTAGGGGCTGATAAAATGCAACATGATTAACTAGTGATTTATATCCTTTCAGATCAACAGCATATAGAAAATACTGACAAATGAAGGATCCAATGGGGCTGAGAAACATTATATTAAAAATAGAAAGCTTGATTACCTTATCTTATATAATCCATCATTCTTGCCTTCATCAGTTATCTACACTTCTCCCGAAATAATAATCAGTAATGCCAAAAAAAAAAAAAGTGCATATTGGACTTACATGACATTCTCTTAGTACAAATGCAAGTTTTACTCTTAAGGAACATCTAAAATCCCCACGTCAGATTTTGTAAATAATTATACTATAAAAAAATTCAAATTGACTGGAAGAATTTAAGAAACACGAATCTCTGCAAACATATTTGCCTTATCTGTTCAAAAACCCAAATGTCCAAAACAGCTAGTTATTAATGCTTTATATGGTCCAGGTGAAAAACTTTTATAAGATATTTGAAGAAATGCTTATATCCACTTGCAGAAAATTTTGATTTTCTGACCAATATATATTTACTTCTTTTCTGGCAATATCAAATTTTTGTGTTCATCCTTCACCAACTCAATAAATAGACACCATCTCCAGCTCCAGGGTTTCATCCTTGATCAGTTTGAACCAATCATTGTGACGCCATTTTAATGTTCAATGATGAATTTAGACATTGGCTTGTGAAACAATTTTAGCCAATTAGATAAAAGTGTTTGCTAGGAATATCTAGGCTAGATTACTATCATCTTTATATAATCTTCACTTTGCAGACCCTGATCCTTTATATTTCTGGATGTGTTGGCTGGAAATGTGGCAGATTTCCTATGACCTTGTAAACAGCTAGCCTGTGAACAAACCAACATGCTAATTGTGGCAGACAGATTTTTAAAGGTCCATTGGTCCTTAGTGAAATAATTTTCTGGCTCAATTTGTAATCTTGGAGTTTCTATCTCCCTTGTTCTATAGCAGGATACTTTATTTCTTGTTTTTTTTTTTTTTTTTTTTAAGCCAGACAAGTAGGGTTTTCTGTTGCTTGCATCCAAAAGCATGCTGATAAAAGACATATAAGCAAATAAATACTCATTGATTTCTATCATAGGCATGCCTAGTATTATTGTAAATTTTTTGTTTATGTTTTTCTAATTTTTAGTGTAAAATAAACATATTTCCTATTTTTCATTAACATAAAAAAGATATGCAATAATCTGAAGTGTAATCCACACTGGTGTTTTTAAACCTCAGTATCATTTCCCTAAGATTAAAAATTCAGATTCCTGGACACTACAATAAACTACATCAGCATATTTAAAGGCAACAACCAAAATATTTAAATTAAAAAAATTGTTTTTAGTTAGCATTAGTCACTTGAGAAACAATGATAGATTTGTAATGAATTTCACAGTCTTTCAAATCTAGGCACACTTGTATCTTTCCCAGTAAATAAAAATCATATTTCTTAATATCATTATAAAGACTATCTTAAAAACTTCAAAATCTCAATTTGAAATTAATTTTGCAAAAGTTAGCTCTTTTCACTTTCAAAGATGTGTCTTATACCCTTAAACTCATGGACACAATTAGTATCAGTATCAGCAGTTTCTAACAATTTGTTAAACTTACCTTGAACTATCTTAATTCCACATATTCTCTTCAAAAATTAAAAAAAAAATTGAATTTTTGTTATCTTTATGACAGGCAAAAGGCATGCAAAATTTTAAGATAGTATTTAAATTGTTAAATTTGAGATCAACAATGTAATTTTCAAAAAAATATAGAAGCATTTTACAAGCATGAATGAATCAATTTTAATAATGTTTAATTTATGGAGGCTTTAAAGGATTGCAACTATGTTGTTGTGTCTGCTGGCTCCATGACCCAATTGTAGAAGGAAATTCATTCTATTAAAAAAAAAGAAAAAAAAGAAAAAAAAAGAAAGAAAAGAAAATACTTCTTAGACTTGGCGAAGACCAAAACAATATGGTTTCTGCTTGGGAGTCAATCCTTACAACTGAGCTTCATCATCTGCCTTTTGTCATGAGATGCAACATGAGCTGGGACAGAAAATAATTCACTGCCCTGGAAGTAAACCAGAAAATTAATGTGCATTTCTCAGATATACAACTGTGGAGAGGATTTGAATGTTCGCCATTCATAATATGCTGTGGTTTGTACTGGTGATCAAACCAGTTTAGCTGCTGAAGAACATGACCACCAGGATCATTCGCAAAGATGCAGAGCAGAAATTTAGAATGCCAGTAATATACTTTGTTGAGATGTTCCATGGTAATATATTTGTTGTTATACGACAACTGCTGTATCACATCTTAGGTGTGTGTCTTTATGAACCAGTTCTAAGAAGAACTTAAGATGCAAATATGCCAGCAGAATTGAAGATACAGCACATACCTAGTTCTTCATGTTAAATATGCATGAAACATAATGTCTTCATGTATAATTCTATTATAATTTTGAGAGTTATATTTGCACATTCAAATTTTACATTTCTACTTTTTATTATTAACATACAGATGTGAGAGCAGTTGTCTGCAGCTACAATAAGTTATGCTTTCAGGCTTCTTCCCTGACAAAGATAAAATTATTACTATGAGACATGGCTAAGGTAACGACCATTTTGTTGAATCACTAGCACACAATATGAGTTTCTCTTGAAATTTTTATTAAGATTATTTATGCATACTGTGCATTTAACAACCATAGTAATAACTAAAAATGCAAAAGGGCATTTTGCCATAAACAAATAAAGGTGTTCAACTTATTTCAAGGTGCATTAATAATTTATTTAAGACAGTCTTGATAAAGTTAGGAAACCATATCTTATTTCTTTTGTTCTATAAGATAGGTTTTCCAATTATTAGTATTTTTCTGTGGGATAGTATGGTAGGATTTTTTAAATTAAAATATAAAACTAGAAGATTTAATTTATTTTTAATTAGTATGCTTATTTTTTTCATATTCTAAAACAGAGATTAACCTTGTCCTTATAACCTGGTACATGTTTCCTGAGTAAACTTACAAAAATTAGTAACGTACTAGCATATATTGACACATAAGAGCATTAAGCAGAAACATTTTAGATTGCTCAGTTATTTTGTACGTAATCATAAAAGGCCATTAACTTTGGCTCTTAATTTTAGGCTATATTTTAGGCTATATTATCCAACTATATTCTGATATTCTTCTTATTAGTCCAATTCAGAGGATGGTTTTATAAGCAAACCATTTAAAATAAACTGTCATTAAAAAAAAAAAAGCAACTTAGTGCTATTGGTGATGAAATTAAGATTAAATCATACTTTTTACACATCAAAAGCTTGATCAATATAAGACGCATATAACAGATATAACGGTTAAATAGCTTCAACTCAAAGAGGGCCTCATGAATCAGCATAGACATTTTTACCAGAACCATTAACATTGTTGGAGTTGTGAATTTAACATTGATTTACTTTTTTAAAAAAAAAATTTAAAATATGACAAGCAAAAACCTTTGTGTTTTCGATTTATGAGGCAGTTGAACATAGTTGCTAGAAAGAGCAAATTCATCAATGCTCTCAGTTCACCACAAACACATTTCTCTTCCTTCTGTGCCTGCACTTTTTAAGATAGCCATTCTCGTCCTCTCAAATCCCACTCTTCTTCCTGAAACCCAAACTTCTCTCTCCCTATCCAGATTATCAGTGACAAATTCTTTTTCTTCTCCATTAAACTTCTCTCACACTCTAGCTATTACTGATCTGTTTTTATTTTTCTAAACTATAGTATATACTTTTGTACCTCTCCTTTTGGCACTCTTATTACCAGCTATTCCAGAAATAGCACTGAGTACCTGCTGTGAGTCATACTTAAGGTCGGTTCCCATTTCTTAGCAAGAAACTATTTGAATAAAAGTTAAATATATAGTGTGCTCCATGGCAATTGTGCTAAGAAGGGAAAACAAGCAGGAAAGATAATATAAAGTATATGTGCGTTGGCGGGTGACAGTACGTAGGACAGACCTACTGAGAACAGGACTTCTGAGTAGAAACTTAATGTGAAGAGAGAATAAAGCTTGGTGACATGGGAGATCTTTCCAGATACAATGATCAGCACATTCGAAGTGCCCTGAGGCAAGAAATTTTGATGTCCAGGAAACTTGAAGAAGCCAGAATCAATAAAATGAGTTGAAGAGGTGGAGAGAAGTAAAGTAATGAGAGGAGAGAAGTAGCCTATGGATTAGTTGGCCTTGTAGGGTCTAA
Source organism: Macroglossus sobrinus (assembly GCA_004027375.1). Classification (NCBI taxonomy): domain Eukaryota; kingdom Metazoa; phylum Chordata; class Mammalia; order Chiroptera; family Pteropodidae; genus Macroglossus; species Macroglossus sobrinus. The sequence goes on along the minus strand of PVKZ01002803.1, from coordinate 108,692 downwards.
AAACTCTAGGATTTTTTAACATGAATGAGATCAAAGGACACTGAAGGGTTTTGAGGAAAAGATGGAAATTATTCTGTTTATATTTTAAAATGGTCACTATGATTGTGCATTGAGACGTCTCTGAAGAGAGCAAGAGCAGGAACAGGGAGACTAGTTAATAGACTTTTGCAATAATTCTGGTGAGAGAGAATGTTACTTATAACAGGATTGTGATAATTGTGTCGATGAGAAGTTATCAGGTTTGGGCTGTTTTAAAGGTATAGTCAACCCGAATCACTGAAAACTAGACAAATGTGAGAAAAAGAGTCAGGGATGCCACTAAGATTTGTGGCATCATCAAACAGAATAATGGACATATATAATAAATGTTATATACACATACACAAGCATATATTCTGATATGTATACACAGACATACTGCATATATACCACACATATACAGGCATAAATAAAACAAACATTTGATGGAGCATTAATATTATTACATATTGTATACATTTATATTTCTGTACTAAAAACTAAATCTAGCCTTAAGTGAATAAACATTTCATGACCCAACAGTTTTTAAACACTGTTTTAAATAATTTCTTTCACTATTTGGTTATAAATAATAATAATAATAAAACTAGTTTAGAGAAAACATAAACATATTGAATTATATTTGATACCTCAGGAAGGACCAAATGATCATTTTTAGAATTTATACAACTGCAGGTTACACTCTAACTGCATGGAAGAGGTTTTTATTGGACTCATCAGTGCTGTTGCACACTAACACCTCAGTTTGTGTCACAGACACTGGACACAATGTGTTGCTTTTGGAAGCTCTGCTTCTCCTGTCACTGAAGAGGAATGGGGTGTGTGTGTGGAGGGGGGCATGTTTAGTTTAATGAATAAAAGACCCATGTAAGCTTTCTGATTGCCGGGGCTCATGTAGCATGGCTGAATACTGACTGACAGAAAGCTTAGTTACAATGAGGTTCTACCTACAAGAGGGACAGATTCTCAGTAATGTCAGTTTCATTAACCTAAGAAGCATTTTTGAAGCTTTGGGACAACCAAAAAGTGTGGCAAGTGACATTTGTACCTTATAATACAGAAAATCTGCCTTATATTTATAGATCAGAATATGAGATTTTCCACTCTAGAAAATTACAGTAAGAAAACCACAAAATTAGCTATAAAAATATAATGTAGCTTAATATATCGATTTGACCAAAAGATTTAATTGTGTGCAGTTATATATTTCCATACATATTTTCAATAATTAATTCTAATAAATGTCTAACCACTATGCTGTATACCCTGAAACTAACATAAAATAACCTTAAATGTCATTTCTAATTGAAAAATAAAAATTAAAAGAAAATAATAATTTACTGTAATGCTTTATTAATACAATGGGAAAAGGTTCAATTTAATGTGTGATAAATATAATATATTTTCCTGATGGAATGTATTATGTCATCCTAAATTACATAATACATCTAACAAACAGTGATAATTCAGTTTACCTGAAAAATGCATAACAAATGAAAACAATTACATATTTAAAATCATGTTTATTCATTTTCCATTTTATAAATAACAACTTCCTAGATGTTTCTGTTAATACATTTGTTTAGTATTAATAGTTTTAACACAAGTTACTCATAGAGATAACATGATCATTGTAAATAATTGTACGACAAAAGAAATTACTTCTAAGATCAATATAGAGTCTTGACCTAACTTTGTGATACATAATATTGATCATGTTGATATGTATAAAAGATAGTTTAAGTTATATCTGATAAAAACTTAAAGCAACCCGATCATCCTGAAGTTTAGATTTCTCAGTATACTATATGGGCTTGATCAAAGAAATAAATTTTTTCACTCTAATTTTAAAACCAAAGCACATTCATTCTTATGTGGTAGATAAAATTAGCAAATTTAGGTTCCCTCTGAAATGTAAACTCATTACTAGAAAAAGCAAATTTTAGTGTAGAGCTCCATAAGATGCTAGATTTCCTTTTTAAAAAGCATGAAAACAAAAATGAGAGAATGAGGATGGAATAAGATATTTTTGGACACATTTTTTTTCTACATTCTGTTTCTGGGGCCCCACAATTACTGAGCAAGAAAAGACATTATAGGAAAGTTGATTTTTATTTGGTGCATTTTAAATAATTAGCAGCTACTTGCTCTTCACTGCTTACCCAAGCTTCGTGGCATGGCAAAAGAGGTTTATGATCTCGATATTCAGCTTTATGCCAAAATTTATGGCCTGAATACTTAGCATTTTTTCACCCAAAATGTAAGATAGTTAGTAATAATTCAGGTCCTTGCTTTAGTCTTATGTAGCAATACAGATCATCTGTAATTTCTTTGACAAAAATATATTGAAATATATTTGATTTTCTTCCTATGACTATTGGCTCATAAACAGAGACCCAATATTCTCTGAATTTAGCCTAGTCAGGAGTGTGCTGGTCCTAGATTGTAGTGGATTACCAGAATTAATTGTTCAAGTCTCAAGAACTGCAAGTCCTTTGATAACTTAAATTGGCCATGGTGAGAGTTTTGACATGATGGAAATTTGTAAAAAAAAATTACAAATGTGAACTCTTGATTTTTTTCTTTTTGTTTATTTGTTTGTTTTTGCAGACAGCCATTCTAGCTGCACACCACTGAACCCAGTACATTTTGTCTGATCAGCACAGGACCTTTTGGCACATTTACTTGACAGAAAACTCCAAATGTTTGTTAAGGGTCAGCATCATCGCCCAGTTTATGATTGTGTAGCTGGGTACAGATGTAATCGTTGCATCAGCTGGTACCAAAGATTATTTCCTTTGTTAGAAAAGTAGCTTGAGATGTTATTTTAGGTTTGGATAATATGATTGAATGAATGATCTAGAAAGAGATCAATATTTAAAAGTATTGCTGGAACTGTTGTACACATGACAGTGTGACATTACTGGAAGGGTGGCTTGGGAAAGGAGATAATAATGAGGAAGGGGTCACATACCATACTAGTAAGGGGGCATTTTTAAGACAGAATTTTCTACTATCCTAAGATTGATACTATATTAAAAATGAAGACTGCCAATTCTATCTTTCACCCTCTTCCTATATTGCAATTATTCTACTACTCTACTTAATGGGTCTTTCCTAAAGGTATATAGAAATTAAACTAAATAAATGTGTGTATGTGTTTGTGGGAGAGGAAGGAGAGAGAAACAGGAAAAAAGAGAGAGAAAGGGAGAGAGAGAGAGGGAGAGAGAGAAAAAAAGAGAGAAAGGAGATCCAGAAAGTAGATTTAGTAAAATTTGTATGGATTTTATTAACTAAAGGCATTGTGGTTAGAACTTTTGATTCCTCAGTCAATATTTAAGGGATATTTTAACTTTTAAAAAATATTTATTGATTTTATAGAATTTGATAAATAATATCCTCAATATAATCTAATTTTAATCTACAAAAATAATAAAAAAGACAAGTGTAGATTATACAGACATTTCAATTATATTGAAAGATACTCTGAATAAAGCCAACAATTCATTACAGTTTATTACAGTCCCCTCAGTAAATTTTTTCCTAATGATGAAACTTGACATATATTCAATCTGCAAGATCACATTTCTACAGCCTTCCTCCTTTGTTTACATTTATTGGACCATGTTAGAATCATAATTTATCTCCTAATTCTTCAGCTAGTGACCCAAGCAAAATATCTTAATATGTTAGAGATGTTAGGGCGTATTTACATTGGAGAAGAAAGAAAATAGCCAACAAAACAGATTGCCCCTTACAAAGAGAACACTTTCAGGGGAATAGAATAAAAGACATAGTTGTGAAAAATATATAATTTAATTATTAAATGTGTTTTATATACTCTGAATTATAGTTTTATTTTACAGGCAGACAGTAGCACTCTCTGAAATGGAGTAAAATCTATGTTCTTGGGACTTGAGATGCTCTCAAACTGAGAAGTCACTGGGAAAATTAATTTTTACCTATGGAAATACTTGATCTCTTTATGCAAATCTACCAGTTTTTTTCATACTTTTAAGTCAATTCGCAGTGAATGTATCATTATCAATACATATTTACATCTTCCCTGTGAAACTCCATATAATATTAACTAACCACTTAAGAAAATGTAATGGTCTGCCAGCTGTGTACACTGCCATATTCTTAAATGCTTCATTCTTAGTATGTTGTAGCCACTACCACAATATGAAAGTGCTACTTTCAGCCTTTCACAATATTCACAAGTTTCTATATATGTGAACAAACATTTTTAATAGTACCCTCCCTCAACAAAAAGATTGTATTGAGGAGATCCACTGATGATAAAGAATATTAGGTCAGAAAACCTTAAACTACTTATAGCAAAGGTCCTCTGATGTATGAGGAAGCATTCGGTGTAACTGAAATAAATGGGATGCAACTATTGTATCAGTCAGTAATTGTGGTCAAAAGAGGGGACTGACATTCTCAATGATGAAGCCAACAAATGTGATCTTTAAAAATAGGGAAACCTGGTTGCATATGTGCTGAGTCACTATTAATTGACATGATGCCCTCATCACATTTCTTCCTCATACTTGCATTATTCTCTTCTACAGCTAGATTTTTAAATGGTATATGTGTACACAAACACACAACACACAAACTAAGCCTTACTAATTAAAACTTTAGTGTGGACAAACTCATAAATTAAAAAAAAAAGGTTTTAAATTACTTTTCGTTACTTTTGAATAAATCACAGCTATCTTATATTGTTCTTTTAGAAGTTTTACCTGCCTTTTCTTCATAATGGGAGCCTAATTATCATATAACTGAACAAGCTGAATATATATCTGTAATATATAAGAAGAAATAGAACAACATTTCCCCATTCGTTTTCATATTCTGGGGAGAAATTTACTTCTAGAAAATAATTTTAGGTATTTTGGTTTAATATCTGACTATATTTCAGGATTTCTAAGTCTTATGTTGGCATTTATATTTCAGCCTCAAAACAATAAACATAGATAGATTTTAGTCAGAAAATTGTTCTTGTTCCTGGTCTTGATTATTAATAATCTCTATATATTTTTGAAGGTTTTATCCTTCTCTTGAGAGGGAAAATGTTCCATAATATTCTTCTTTTGCTTTGTATACTGATTTTATGAGAGAAAGTAAGGCAATCTTGGGTCTTTGCACACTTTTCTAACTGTTTTTTGTCGTGATCCAGTTTTATCTCAACTGTACTCCACCTCCTCCTATTCATAACTTCTAAAGATGCTCCTGAACCAATATTGATGAATGGATTCTTAGAGTCCACACCTTTATAGTTGACTCTAGCTGAGTTCTCCACTGGTTATATGCCCATTGCTGGTAGTCATGAACAAGTTCTTTTACTTTTTACTGGGGCCACTGCAAATGCCACCAGTCCCACTGGATCTTAGTACACTGGTTCCATGACCACTACTGCTCCCACATCTCGGGCTCACCAATGCCAACAATTCTGCTGCTGCCCTCATTTCCAACACCATCTCTCTGAACCTTGATCCTCTCATGCTGCCATAAATTGCGGTGGAGCTCCAGTCTAATTATTTCTTCTACATCATCTGCTTTCTCTTGTTAAGGGGTTGATTCTCTGATAGCACGCAGCTCCTAAGGGCAAACTCTATGCCACACATGATCATACCTTCTTAGGACAGTTGAGTTTACCAAATACTGCTGGGGATATAGAACAGTTCTTCAGTATGGTGCTAACTGTAGGGGAAACAGGGACAAATAAGATATCATTCCAGCCCTTAAGAAACTACTAATTTTCTGAGGAAGAAGAATAGAAGTTGCAAATTAATGTAAATGTATGCTGCTTAATAGTATTGATGCTTTTTCACTATTGCTTCTACTCCAGTCAACTCCAGCACTCACTTTTACTGCTACGCAATCTACAGAAAGCCATTGTGGACAATCAAGACTATGGCCAGTGAAGATAGGGCTGTTTCCTGTGCAAATTGCCCTCACTCCTTGCTTAGCATTAGCAAAGCAGTGGGAAGGTGCAGGGATGGGGTGCACCTGCTGCCTTTGTAGGATGGCAAGAAAGTACAGTGATTTTGCATGCTGCTGGCACTAGGATGATAAAAAGAGAACACAGAAATGGTGCCTGCTAGCACCACCATCCCTGCAGACTCCCAACAGGTCCTATGACAAACACTAAATCTTCTTCAAAAAAGATGTAGGCCATTTTCAAACTGCTACTTTTGCACTGGGTCTCTGGGCAAGGGAGTCTGCACAGGAGCCCTGTACAAGTGAAACCTCAAGTTACTACAGTCTTTTGGGTATCCTGGCCATAAATCCACTGTTTTTCAAAGCCAGATATTTCAGGGGCTTATTTCTTAAGTGCAGGTCCCAAGGCTTGGGGCGGGGGTCATCATGTGGGGCACAAACCCCTCGCTACTCAGAGAGAAGCTTCATATTTGTGAGACCTCTTCCAGTAGAGGGTTTCCACATGGAAAACGGGTTTTCAGTGAGACCATATTTCTGTCTCTCCTACCAGTATTGATGTGGCCCTTTTATTCTTTGTTGCAGAAGAGATGTTTTGCTAGTTTTCAGATCTTTTCCAGAGGGAATTTTTTCACATGTAGTTGAGAATTGACATGTCCACGGGAGCAGGTGAGTTCAGGATCTTCCTACACCATCATCTTGAACTGACCCCTCCAAACAAGTATCTCTTTACAGGTTTGCTTTGTATAATAAATCAATAAATTCATATAGTTTTTTTAAAAGTCCATGAGAAGAATTATATTTTAATATAAACACAAAATAAATTTAGACTGGGGCCATAACATTCCAAACTGCTGTATTCCTTTTTAGACATCAATTAAAGAGTTATACTTTTTACACTGTGAATGTGCACGTGTTAGGTGAAGATGATCTTTCCAAATATTTTCCTCACTTATAGAATAAAAATAGAAGTCATAAAATACAATAAAAAGCAGAATTTACATTTTAATTAGTATCCAAAGCATGAAACATCTTTAAACTTTTGAGCATAGTAATAGCACCAGATGAATTTTTTAAGATCTATAATCTACCCTAAAATAACAAACTTGTATTCAAATCAGGGAATTTTCTCAGTTCTCAGTCCTGAGTGTATCTGTTATACTTTCCACACAACAATTATTGCTCATGAATTTTTATGAAGGCAACTTAAGAATATATTATAACTGAGTCTATATGCACACAGTGAATCAGAGAATTGTCACACTCACAGGTATAATACAAATTACATAATACATCCACCTAAGACACCTGTCTATTGCCGGTCAATAGTCTTTTGGCTTGAATGGCAAAGAAGTTTCCAGCATACTGTTTGGTATTATTGACACAATCTTAATCAGTCTTATCATATCTGGTTTCAAAATTTCAGTGCTTTTAGGCATTTAATAATTAAATATGGATGATAAAACATTTCCTAGCATTAAAAGTTACACTGAACTATAGAACACACAAGACACTAAAAGTTAAGGTGACTGTCAATAGCTAAATGCCTTCTCTGATGTTCTAAAATACATGTGAAAGATGTTATTAATCTAACTATGATCAGAGATATAATTGAAAATTTACATCAAAGGGCAGTTAAATCCAAATATAATCTGAATGTCACAGTGTGTTCTCCAACTTTTGCTTTTGTTCTCTTTAGTGACACTGCATGGAATCATTGTAGTTCTTTCTCATGTGCATAAAGAAAAAACAAACAAAAACACATACTCTTTTTTTCATTTAGGTGATATTGTTAAATGTATTTAAAATTGAAGTGAGAACACATATATGTATATAACCATAAGTTGTTGATTTATTGTTATACAAATTCTAATTTTTTTTTTCTCATGAAACATATTGTTACATGCTTTCAACAATTAATAGTAAGTTGATTTCATCTTCACTGGCCCCTGAAATTTTTATATCATATATAATTTTCAAACAAAAAAAAGTAAGAAATCATTTTCCAAAATAAATGTATATTCAGAGAAGCAGATAATTCCTGGTCTTTTAAGTGACATTCTGTGCTTAAGTAAGCAGGTCAGCCTCCCTTACTTGTAATTTAGTTTCTTACCTGTGAATTCAAGGTATTGCAGCTTCAGGTGGCATTAGCTCTAATAGACCAGGGATTGGCAAACTTTGACCCCTAGGCCAAATCCAGTTCACAACATGTTAAAGTTTTGTTGTTGTTGTTGTTACATTTTTGAAAAGTTGTAAAAAATAAATATGCAAATAAACTTATAGGTATTGAGAAGAAGAATATGAGAGACTATATGCTAGCAAATATATTTACCGTCTTCGCATATATTAGATGCATTCTTTGTAGTCTAAGATATTTATTTACTATTTTGTTCTTACAGAGAGTTTGCCCATCCTTGCACTAAATTACAAATTATTATAGAGATTTTTGTCTATTGGCCTCAACACTAACACTGAATTGCAATAATTTCACAAATTTAAAATACATCAAAAATCACTCTACACAAATATGGCAGAGTTCTAAGTTGAGTAGTGCTAAAATAACAAAGTCTCATTGGCTAACATATTCAAACACTGACAAAGTTTAATAGGACCAGGTATTCTGAAATCCAGTGCAGTAGGCTTGTTGGGAATTTAATTGTTAATATTAAACTATTTCAATTAGCTTATTTTTTTGTAACCCTACATAAAGAAATTACATATCTTTTTGAACATAATCAATAATTTTGTAATGCTTTTGAATTTTATAAACTACATTCATCCATGTCTTCTCATTTGATAGTCACAAAAATCCTAGTGTTCTGTGTTTTGTTTATAAGACTTACATAAATTCATACAGCTACTTAGAGATAAATCTTGAGGTTAATTATTAATTCAAGTTTTTATCCCCAAAATCAAAGCATTTTCCTCTACACAGGGTTGCCCCTCATCAAGTGAAAAACAAATAAATGAATAAAAAAGCAATGAATAAATTCTATAATGACAATGTTATACAGGTAAAGAAAAGAGAGCTGTATTAAGCATACAAAAATGAGTAGAGTTAATAGTGTATTAACTCAAATCAATACTTTGGTTGCAAGTTTAAATAAAAAATTTAATTCATTATTTTATTACATTTATTTAGAGTACATTTTTTAGTTAATACAAATAGAAGTTGAAAAAAATAGTGAAAAATTATGAGTATTAGCTTATGAAATAACCATTCATATAGTTTAAAACAGTTACTGCAAAACTGTGTCCTTTATATTTCTAATCTCAAAAAGAACAGGTCAAAATTATTAGATGCTGATGGCTACAAAAGTACAGAATTAAGCAATTTGCATAACTTTTATATCTTGTAAACCAAAAATATACATTGCAAAAGTATTGGTGCTATGATATTGCATTTTTCCTTCAATTTTGTTTGTTTCTTTCTCTTTTTTTTTTATCTAAACATCTTATTTAGTGCAAATAAAATAAAATGTACCATTTAATTCAAATTATAAATATATTTTAGTAAGGGATAAGAGATTACATTTCCTCACTGATATTCATTAACTTAATATAGAGCAAAAGTTACAATGTTTCTGAGTCATGTAGACATCTTTTTACCACAACCATTAGTGTTGGTGTGTAAAACTATAGTTTTATTACACTACTAAAAATTTTATACAGTTTTATATAATATGGAGCACTCTAGTTTGCCCTGCGATATATAATCTTTCACAATTTTAGGTTTTTATAACCTCATTGAGTAAAATATTCTCCAAGTTACTCATTTTTTTAATGTAAAATTTTAAATCTCAATAGCAAATACAATTGATGAAATAACCAGGCTTTTTAAGAGGTTATTATAGATGCAATATATTGTATCAGTTCCAGATCACAATTTTCAAACTTAAGGTAAGGTCTGTCCCTTAGCACTGCAATTAAGATCAAATCTCTGAAAATTGTTTTATCTGTGGTCTGAAGTTATTCATCATGAACTTCCTACAAAGGGAATTTATTATCTCATATTTCAACTCTATATTATGGGAAAATTTTTAAAAAATATATTTTATAAAACTAATCACCCTGTATTTTCCGTGTAATAAAATGTCTTACATATTACAATCTAAGAAAACGTTTCAAATATTAATTTTGAAAACTAAAGCAGAAAGTGTGAACCAATTTCCAAACAAGGTCAAGTGTGCCTATTAATTTCTGTTGACTTATTTAATCCCACATTTACCTTTCTCCTTGAACACAACAGAAGCATTACTGTGACTTTCTGACAGTAAACTTAATGGAGAATTAAGCAACATTATTTAATCTATCATTGTAGCAATAATAGAGGGTCAGGTCAGCTTTGGTGGTTGTATTTATTTTGTTTGACAACTGTTTGATCTTTCTAAGAGTAATAGTTCTGCCATTGAACTTGGCATTGGCTTAATGTTCTTACTTGTAAATAGAAAGAGAAATTTATAAACTAAATGATTAGGTAATATTCCTGAAGGACTTATCCCCTCAGATAAAACATAAAGCAAAATAAATGTGTTTAATTATAATTTGGTCATGCGTGGACTAATATGGCCTGCTTATATTTTTTATTTAAACTGTAATTTACTCAAGATTATGGCAAATAAACAAATGCAATGATGATTTCAAATCATTACAATACACAAAATGATAAATTACTTTAGAGAAATTAGCAATTTAACAATTTAGAAAGATAGACATATATTTAAAGAGATGATAAATTAAATTATATTACTAATACATTTTCACAAAAAATTATCTAAAGTATAAAGGCAGGCTCCATTTTCTTAGCCTTCAATGTGTTTCTCCTCTAGAGCAGAATAGATTTCCTTCCAACATTCACGGATAAGGCCATCTTGCCAGCACCTGCACATTTGAGAAGACTGCTCAGGTCTATGTCACAGACTCAGACCACAGATTCTAGTATTAGGAGTATGTTCAAACACAGCCCTGCCATTTGCCAACAATAAAATCGTAGGCACAATTAGTTCCTCTTTCAGAGTTCCAGTTTCCTCATTTGTAAAATGGGTTTGAGAATGTAACACTCACAGAGCTGTTGTGGTAATAAATAATTCCTTTTAAATATCTGGAGTAACATTTGCTGCGAAATATGTACTTAAAACATAAATATTGTATGTTATTACTGTTAACTTTCAGTCATTTACCAGACTCTGACTATATCTGGATGTATGAAAATTTAACTAATCCCAAGCATCCACACATGAACCTTTCTAACACAATTTCTGAGGCCTTGTTCTTGCTGTCACTTCTTCCTTTTTCCCTTTCAAAACTATTGTTATATCATGACATGCTTACTTAAGATTCAGATCAAAGTTACTTATTAGTCAAATCTACTTACATATATACATATCTCTCATTACTATACTATACTATACTATACTATACTATACTATACTATACTATGCTATGCTATGCTATGCTATGCTATGCTATGCTATGCTATGCTATGCTATGCTATACTATACTATACTATACTATACTATACTATACTATACTATACTATACTACACTACACTACACTACACTACACTACACTACACTACACTACACTACACTACACTATACTAAACTAGTACTCAACAATATCATTACTGTTTCTTTAATTTATGCTCATAAATCTAGTGTGTGGATAATTATTGAGCATATAATAGGTACTCAATAAATATAAATTGGGTAAATAAATAAATTATTACTTTAATTACAAATGTGTATTTTAGAGCTAGATTGTAAACTACCAGATAACTAAAGCTTCCCCTCTACCATCCATCAACATCACACAGGGGAAAAAATATACATGCAGCATCCTGGTGGCTCTGCCTTTATAATCAAGCAAACAAATTGAGTAATTGAAACAATATTTAATTTAAAATAAGTTGAGCGTCTTCTTTAGTCACAGTGGCATATGTGTTGAAAACATTAGTTTTAGCACAGTATTTGCTATAACATGGAAATCAATTAATAAATTTATTATCCTGTGCCTTATATATGAAATCTTCCTTCTAGCTTATCTGTGATTTTCTTATATATTTTGTCACAACTACATTCTATGCATTAAAGATAACAATTTAAAATAAAATATCATTGAACAGCATAATTATCTTTTAGAGTCCAAATAAAATAAAATGCTAGAAGGTATGTTTACTATATAGGCAGGCAATGTTTTAAAAATAAGTTATAAAAAAATAAAATATGTGATGTAAAGTTCCATTAATTTTGGAAAATATGTTTAACAAGAGTAGTAAAAATTATACTCTTAATATTAGAGTTGTAAGATTTTATTCTAAGAATTTTTGTTTTCAGATTAATCAGGATGATAATTCTAAGAAAATTTTAAGAAAGTAAAAATTACATGCACAAAGATGTCAATTACTACAGTATCAAAAATAGTGAAATACTAGAATAATAGCTTTAGTTGAGTGAATATTCATAAGTTGATAGAATGTCATGCAACATTGAAAATTATAATTGTATTTTAACAAAAGTGTTTACAATACAATTTTAAACAAAATAATGCAAAGTGCAAAATTATACATTCTTTAATTAAAAATGTTCAAATAATGTTTTCAAAAAATGCTGAGAATTTTTTTTCAAATTTCAAAAAGATTGCTAAGACAAACAAACAAAAAGTCATAGAAACAGAAGTTAAGTAGTTAACAGAGGGAAAGCAGAAAGGAGGTAGGTAGATGAGGGTCAAGGGGTCAAATATATGGTGACAAAAGAGATTTGACTGAGTAGTGAACACATAATGCAATATATAGATGATATATTATTGAATTGGACACAAAACCTATATAATTTTATTAATAATTGTCACTCCAAAAATTTAATTAAAAAATAAAATATAAAGAGACAAACTGGAAAAATAAAAAAGATTGTTAAATTTCCAAGTGCTGATTTTTCCAGTGAAAAGTGATTGAGCTGCTGATATTGTCAACACTGATGATTTGGAAAAGGGGGAATCTGACTCATTCTCCCATGTTACAATGAGAGGTGAGAAAAGATGACTCAGTTTCTCTCACTAATAGAATAAGCAATGCAAATTTCTTTGCAAGTAATCAGCTGAAAATCAACTTGTCCAAAGGATGTACATCTTTATGATAGGTGGTAAGAGGTTTATATTTTTTAGAGATCTGTTTATTCCTTTTCCCTGGGGAATTTAAAGTATGGCAATAAAATGACAAAATCAGATATGTTATGTGATCTAAATAATATTCATATTAAGATCATCTAAACTGTACACTATTGAATAAATTTAGATAAGACTAAAGATATCTTGGAAGTTCTTATAAGCAAAAATGCTGGTTATTCATGGAGTATTTTTGGAGAAAGCTTATTTTTTTTCCTCTAGTGTATAATTTTAAATTATAACAGTCAAGCACAAGCAAAAGTTCTTCAAGAAGAACACTGGGGTTTTGTAAATTTAATTATTCCATGTTTTTTTTAAAAAAAATAATATATATAGAACTCACGTAAAAAATAGCTTTTCTGAAACCCTTACTTTTGCTAGCTACCATCTAAGTACTTTTTGTGTTACAACATTTAAACCTCATAAAATCTTATTGCAATAGATAGTATTTTTACCTCCATTTCACTTACGTGAAATCTGAGGCTTAGAATAGATCTTTTGCCTAATGTCACACCATCTTAGCAAGTCAGATTCTACGTGTTAAAAGGCACAAAGTACAAAATATTGTACTTAGTAGTAGTTATTATTGTTTATAAAGGTATATTTTTAATCAATAAAGGAATCTGGGAATAGAGTTTATAATGCAGTAAAAAATGTATTTGTGTCAAAGAATTGGGACGCATAGAGATATATGACACTTGTCCAAAAATTTCTAAAAAAATATTGAAGTCCAAATGTGAGATCATTGAAGTCTCATTTGTTATACACACATACATATATGTACATATATATATATATATGTATGTATATATATGTATACACACACACACATATATACATATATATGTATATATATATATATATATATATATATATATATATATATATAAAATATGTTCTTTATGTACAAGAGCATTAATTTAGATTGGTAAATCTTGGGTCATGTGTAACAAAACCTTTGCTAAAATGGGAGAATAAACTTAGAGTGTCACAATCTTTTTTATTGTACTGATCTATTTTTTTTTCTGTAGAATACTTGAACTTGTAAAACAGATAATTCAGAGAAAATGGCATCTTCCCATGCTGCCACAACTAAGAAATGTAAGAACTGAAACTTGAACTCATGGATATTTTATTTCAATTTGTGCTTTGCCTAATGGTGATATAAAAGGAAAGGTCCATAAAGGTATATAGAAAGAGGTCATAGCAACTAATAGTGGATTCAGTTGAAGGGGAGGAGTAATTGTGTTGGTCACCAGAGACTGAAAATTTGTGGAAGAGGTGACAAAATCATTCACTTTATGAGTAAATGGCACTGGGAAAACCAATTTTAGCCAAAGTGTTAATAGCTTACTATAATCAATGTTTTAAATAAAGAGATACTTCTTAAAATATTCTGTTTTTTATGCCATGAAAACATATATTGCACATAACACAGCTATGGATAAGGATTTAGGGCAACTCATGCATTTATGTGTGAATTATAATGGAATCCATAAGAATTATAACATCTTCAAGATATAAAGAGAAAAAAAATGAACTCAAGAAGATTCAGTTTGCACACTGCATGCTTTCTATCTTAATATATATATGTGTATAAAATATCTTGTTATGCTGTAAGGTTTGTTCAGATAAGCTCTAATATATTGCTTTTTCTACCATAGCGTAAAGATCTTTTTAAGTCCTTAAGCAAAGAAATATAGACTCAACGCTTATTTTTATATACCATTTTGAATAGAATATGTTATCCTCAAGAGTTAGATCTAGATACCACTGTTAGAGCAGATGACTGATTGTTATTCTTTTAAATTCAACTTTTTCATCACATTCTTTTAATTTTGTGATCATTGTGCCATTTTTATGGTAATACATATGTTTAAAATTTTTTTAAAGGAAGCAACCTGCTTATGAACCAAGTGAAAGCACAGTCTTCATTTGGTTTCACATAACAGAATATAAGGCTCTTGAAACACCATGCGCTCTAATTCTAGGTAGGTGGAGATGAGACATCAGGGATTCAACTCAGTGGGATAAGAACAAAAAAAAGATCAATTTAGATTTTAATACTTGTGAAGTCAAAAGCATGCCCACTGACTTCTATGTAATGTATTTTTATTTTCCCCAAGCTTATATTCATCAATCTTCTAATAAAACTTGAATAAAGCAGTAGAAATCTGTAGCGTCTCTATTTTTGAGTATTTAAGAATGTTGGTTTGTGGGAACATATTTAGGAGCTTCTTTGGGTGTAATCTGAAACTGGCCCACTTTCTCAGAGGGCAAGGAGAGACCCAAGAAAATGGCAGAGCACTCCAGATTGATAGGTGGTAGGTTTAATAAGCAAGGGAACTTTTTCATGAGTTTTGTCTTGGGTGATCCACTAGTTGACTAGTTTTCCCTGCCCAAATAACAGAACCTTAACATTTTATATAGAGGCATTAACTGAGTTCAATTACACACACACAGGGGGACTTAGCTGGGTTTAGTCATCTACCCTATCCAGATAGTCTCATCATCACATTTTTAGCTCAAATCTGTATCCTTGAGGGCAGCTTCTGGAAGTGGGGAAGGCAGGCATAGCACACATTCCAAAGATAGGAGAGGGGACTGGGTATCTCCACATTCCAATCAAACATGTTGGTCATGTCTTCTTGATGACTTTTCTAACAGAGGAGCAGGAAAAGAGACTAAAAAGCCAACTAAATGTAATAGAAAGAGTTGAAAATTGCAGCTTCAGAGCAGAAGTAGAGTATAAAATAGCAAAACTTATATATCAAGTGGGTTATTCAATTATGAATTACATAGAGGTTTTGTTTTAAATAGCATACTAAGTTCCATTTTAATCAAGGGTTGAGAGATTTCTGACTTTCCAGGTTATAAATGCAGAACATGGAAAAGAATGAAGAAAACTGAATTTCCAAGTAATAGCTAGCACTACATTTAACTAACACTCATACCATGTGGCAGATCTTAGTGGCAACCAAAATACCTATACTCCTTCACTTTCTTTGTGATGATGTCCCACCAACCTGTAATTATATGGGAATGAGGAAGACCTTAGTATAGTGGGAAAATGGTGAAAAGAAGGCAACAAAAAATAAACAAGGTAAGGAGTCAAATTAGGAAATAATGAATACATTGAAAAATGGACAAATGGAGCAAAGCAGCAATGAGTAAATAATGAAGAAAGAATAAAATGGAAGAGGACAAAATAAACTTTTATTATGTCTCTCTTAACAAAGAGAAATACATAAAAATATAGACATTTTTGAAGAGAAAATAATCTCTATAAACATGGTACATTTCTTGAGAGAGCAAATGGACTAAAACATTTGAAATTGAATGCATATTAGAGAAGGAAGTAAGGATTCTGCAGTTATGTTATTAACTTGATCAATATCCATAACCGAACATGCAATTTAGCACCACCTTCACTCTGATTTCACATTAGTGCTTGTAATCTATTGATTGTCAGCTAACCAAATAATTATAAGCTCCACTTTTCTACCTATTGAGTAAACATAATCTCAGCGGCAACCTTGTCTTATTTAAAATAGAAAAATTATATATTTAATAAATTGAAAATATTCAGGGCATGAACACTTGCAATTCAGATTGTCTCTTTGATCATTTAAATAGAATTATATCATAGTGACTAAGTATCTAAATAATGCAATCAATAAAATGTCCAAAATCTCATTATTCACTCTATCATGGTATATTTCTATAGATATGAATAAAATCAAACTATTTCTGCAAAGAACTTTAAAATACTATAAATAAATGTGCCTTTAAATATAAATATGATAAAGTTTAAAGTACGTATGTTGAATACAGTATTTTAAAATAATAAACTTGTCATATTTTTAAATTAAAATATGTAAGAAGTATATAACATATAATATAGCATAGATAACATATCAGCTTCTTAATAATACATTTTAATAACAGAGTATAAGATTTGTTTGAGTGAGGCCAATGTGTTTTAGTAATGCAGTATATTATCAATGCTTTTCTTCCATTTGCTGTAAGAAGAGAATCAACAAAGGGTAAAAACTCAGTAAAGCAAACCCAAACAGACTCCTTACAGGCTGTCCTTGCTTAAAGAACTAGAACATAAGGATCTAGGCAGGTGGGATCATACAGTATAGAGAGTAATTAGCCTAGAAACTTAGTCTGTAGTTTTTTAAGAAAAAAAATATACATATTTTCTTTAGTCTTGAGATTATGCAGATTTGTGACATTTATTTTGGAATATTCTCTCATGTTTTAATGTCTGGAAGAATTTGAATAAGATTGGATTGATCAATTCTATGAATATTAAGTAAAACTCAATTTCAGATACTGCTGAGTGTGTATTTTTTCCAAGGGAGTATTTGAAATTATGAGTTCAGTATCTTTAAATTACTAGAAATGTTTCAGTTGTCTGTTCATACTGAGTTTGTTTTTGTTAAGTTTTAACATTATAAAAATTTATATATGTCATCTCTGTTTTCAAATTTATTTGTATAAAGCTTTATATCATATCCACTATATTTTAAAGCTCTGCTGTATATATTATTTAAATTATTCATATGTAATATTTCTGTTTTACTTGGTAAATTCCCCAGAGATTAGTCTATTTTGCTAGTTTTTAAAATAATCAAATATTAATCTTTTACTCTTTTCTTAAACTAGTTTTCTTTTAATTCGTTTGTTTTTTTTCTCTTCTTCCACTTGTTATTCCCTCCTTTTTTTTTTTTTTAAGGATTTTAGTTTGTTGTTCTCTTCTATCTTCTCTTGGATTTTTTATCCTTTTCTAATAATTTTAAGTTGTATATTCAGTTCATTGATTTTGATCCATTTTTCTTCTCTAAATTATTTCTTTAAGTAAAATTTCCTTTTAAGTACACATTGGCTCCATCTCCTATGTTTTGGCAAAATGTATTTTTTAATGCTAGTTCTAAGTAATGTTCAATTTCTATTGTGAATTTTTAAAAAAATACAAATGTATTGAAGTACATATTTAAATATTGATTTATTTGGTATAGTTAATTATACTTTTATAAATTTTTACTCAATTTCTTATAAATAATTAAATCAATTATTTGAACTTTGTTTACGTTTGATTCATGGCCTTGCATATGTGACTTCTTGGCAAATGCTTCATGTTTGCTAGATAAACATGTGGGTATTTATATGTTCTGCAAATGTCCAAATATATTAACTGTGTTTTTGAATTATTTTATTTCTTAAAATAGGATACCTTCTATGGCCAAGATACTCTGAACAAGCCTGATCCTGTCTGATCTCAGAAGCTAAGTAGGGTTGGGCCTGGTTAGTACTTGGATGGGAGACCAACTATGAAGACCAGGTGCTGTAGGTGTAAAAAATAAAAAAAAATAAGGGATTGTAAACTGACACGACCTTGCAATCTGTGAGGTCAACCAAGGATTGCCTCACCTAAAATAAATAAATAAATAAATAAATAAATAAATAAATAAATAAATAAATAAAATAGGATGCCAAAGAGATATATGCACACCTCTGTTTATTGCAGCATTATTCACAATAATCAAGGTACAGAACAACTTAAGCGTCCATTGACAAATAGATATATATTAATGGAATATTATTCAACTGTGAGAAAGAAGGAAATTCTACTACTTGTGATGACATGGATTATTGAGGACATTATGCTAAGTGAGATCAGACAGAAAAAGACAAATACTGTATAATGTCATTTATTTGTGGAATCTAAAAAAGTTGAGCTCATATGGATAGTATAATGGTGGTTACCAAGGGGATGATGGGATGGCAGAATAAGCGAGATCTTGTTTAAGTCTACAAACTTTTAACTAGCAGATAAAAAAGTCCTGGAAATATAATGCAGAGCATAGTGATTATAGACAACAATACAATATCATAAACAACAAACTATATCTTAATTATTCCCACCACAAAAAAATTATAATTATGTAGCATAGTAGAGGTGTTAGCTACCACTACAGTGGAAATCATATTGCAATATCAAATCAACATGTTTACCCTTTCAACTTACACAATGCTATGTCAAATATATTTCAATTAAATGAAAGTTAAACACAAATGTACTTACAAATTCACTCACATTTGCTATTTAAGAGTAGTAATTATTCTTGTAAATATTTTAGTGCAAGTAAGTTGAAGTGCATTAAAAATATTTAATTAAAAAAAATTTCTTCTGCTTGATCTATCAATTACCGAGAGAAACGTGTTAAAATATCTTCATATAATGAAGGGCATTGATTTTGCTTTGTAGTTGCTTATAATTATAATAGATAGTTGCCATACAATTATGGTGTATTAGTTTCATGAGCAACTTTGATTCTTCACTTCTCCCTGAATCCGAACCCTTTGTTGTGTGTCTTACAGTGCTTTATGGTGCCCTACCATTTGACTCTTGGGTTTTGCTTCTCTTGTCAGTGGAGTTTAAGCAAATATGACATGAGCTTGAACAGTGCTTGGTCAATTAAGCCAAAACAACTCATGAGCTAAGTATAGGTGTATTTTTTAATGCCTCTTACCTTTTATGTGTAAGGGTTTTGTTTGTCATTCAAATATTTTATTGCAATAGAGAAATAATGCACTATTTCAAGGTTTTTAGGTGTATATTGCCTTGCTTGTGCTACTTGTAACATGGAGAAGTCTGTGCAAGTGACGTATAGAGTAAAACAGAAGTTGGAGTTTTGTTACCCACTTGCAATTTAATTTTATATCTTATTTTCAAGGAGTCACAAAATATCATAATCTTTTTAGTATATTTCCTGTTTGATAAGGCAACACTGGACTCCACCTTAACATAGGTATTATTGCTGGAGAACTGAATCTATGTAAAGGAATTTCAGCAAAATAAGTACCTAGCCAACAAGCAGGTTAGGCCTTTTGAAGTTCTCTCTTGTACATCCATGACTATATACTGCAATGAAATACCCTGGATAGTGATCTTTTATTTTAAGTCTGCCCTTGAGTAGGAAGAACCATTAGCTTATACCTATAATAAATCTATCACCACACACACACACACACACACACAAAGTACTTGTCTCTTCAGCACATCAATTATACTACTTAAGACTGTAGAAGCTTTGAATGGCACATATATGTTGCCACTACTTTGCGGTAGCTTTAGCCTAGAAAAGGAGTGGATTAACGTGTAGCTTCCATAAGCAGATTTAAGAGCAGTATGAGGCAAGAGGATCCCCAAAATTTAGATAAATAATTTAACTGATAAGTGATATTTTAATGTCATCTCTATTTAAACATTAAAATTAATATAAAAATACACAACAAATAAATATCAAAATTTTGAATTTTAAGTAAGGACCATATCTGACAATGTTGTGAGCTCCCAGAGTTCTCCATTTTCCTGCCTGTCACAAGATCCTTCCTCATTTGTTACCTAAAGAACAATTTTGGAACTGAAATTAAATTTTTCTTATGTATAAAAGAAAACCTAAAATTCTCATATGTCAAGAATATGAAATCTGATGTTCTCCAGTGTCTAGAAGTATGTCCTTGAAAATTTAGCTTAAAATTTCTTGATTCTGGAATATTTTTCCCTGCAAGCTTAGCTAAAATTTTTTGGCTAACATTCTGAAAAAAAATTATGCTAGTGAGTTTATTTATTGCATTCTGATCTTTGACTTTTATAGTCTGTTAAGGTATTGTGATCACTGACCTATTGGAACTTATTCTTAATGTCATTGTTGTCTTCTTGTGTCTTAGCTAAATTTCACCAGTGTTTGCCAAAAAGTCACAGAGAGAATATTCTCTATGGTGTTTTCTCACCATCCAGGGTTTCTGCTTTTACTTTATTATTCACCTGAGAAGATACCTTATTTAAAAAAAAAAATTAGATCTGTAATTAGCTTTCAATATTCATTTTTGGAAAACAAGGTTGCAGTAGCATTACATGGATTATGAAGTTTTGTGTTTTCTTTTTAGTTTAGGTCTTTTTGTTCATCATATTGTTGTAATATGTAATAATCTACTGAAAGATTCTCAACCTGTTCCAAAACTTATATTCAGTAACTAATGTTACTGAATATACATCCAATAACATAGTAAGTAATGGAAATTGAAACAAAACAAAAAAACAACTTTTGTTGTTCTCACCTGTTAAATATACAGGGAAAAAAAACTCTCACAAACGATGATATTTGAAATCTATGCTCTGCCCCATTTCATTTATCAAAGTCTAGTTGTTCTCCAGGTACAGAGATAATTCTGTGCTTCCCATGGGTATATAAGCAGAGCACTATCTAACACCAGATGAAAAATAAATGTATCTATTCAAGTGAAAAGGGATGGCAAGTGCATCTGTTATTTATGACACCAATTATTTCATGAATTTGCTGCTTTGCTTTCAATCTAAAAATAAAAAACAAGGGCCACAGTGCATTTCTATATAAGCCATGTCTACGTATGTAAATCACAGTAGAAATCGAAAAGATTCATGTGGCTAATTCAAGGTAAAAGTGCTATTGCATCTAAAATAAGGATAAATAAAAGGCTAGGAAACTGAATTTTATTTTCATACGACATTTTAATCTTTGAATTTATAAACAAAGATAGATAGCCAACTGAAAAATTTGGTCATATGTACTTTCAGAAATGTTATATAATTTCATTTTCACACACTCACACCCACATACGTACACTCTTGGAATCTACTATTTATATGAGAATACTGAGGCTAAGAAAAATAATTGCATAAAGTCTCATAACTAAAATCCACTGCTGAATTTTATGAACATTTCTTCTGGATTACAAAAATATATTCATATCATGTTATATCATTACAATGGAAATTTTACATTAGATTATGGCATCTCACATTATAATGCAAGGAACTATCAAAATAAAATATATTCAATGTTTTAAAATTATTTTCTTATGAAATTTTTTCTAAATACATCTTTAATTTTTAGGTATTACTGCAAGATTTAAATAATGCTAAACTAAAGTTTACATGTTTAAATTTCTCACATTGTCCTTTATATTTAATTAACTTTTATTAATGTAACTTTTATTTACATTCTGTTGGTTAACAATTTCCCTCACTGTAAGAAGTTAGATTGTATGTTAAGAGTTAATTTATACAAAGAATGTTTTAATTTATAACCAAAATATCTTGTTTTTAAAATAACTTGTTTCCTAAAACTGTCACTATATATAAAATAATTTGAAAATGTGTTCCTAAAAATTTTCAAAATTGGGTTTCTGATAAACTATGAGATTGTGGCATTTTTTATAAATAATCAACAATTTTTTTAAGTTTGTAAGGAATTATCATTAATATGAAAGGTGGTTTGTATATATAAACATATGGCAGAAGAATTAAATATAAAATATTGATTAATTTATGTAATATTATTTACATAAATAGTAAAATAATATATAAAATAGATTGATATTTTTAATATTATTATTATTATTTATAACGCATAAGACCATTTTCTCAAACACATTTAAAATAAAACTTTTTTTTTTTGTCTAATTCCCTCATCCTGGTGCTTTACCTCAGCCACTACTGTTCTAACAATTTTTAAAGTGAATTTTGTCTCCTACATGATTTCTCTCCACAGGGAACATGGTGCTTCATGAATGGACACACCTTATTTTTAATGCCTACAGGTGATGATCTTAAACAAATAGACAGAAAAATTGATTTAGTCAAGAACTAAATGAAGTGAAATTCAGCACATGTGGTCTAACGGAAAACCACGCACAAGTTCTGAGAAACAAACAAACAAACAAACAAACAAATAGGAAACTCTTTTATAGATTTGAGGAGGTTGGAGTCCTTTTACAAACAGCTCTTCCTATTGTGTCCCTGATCCACGAAGGGTATGAGTTCTCCTTTCTGGCCTCCCCACTTCATTTTAAATGTGATTTCTGATTATTCATTTTTATGTAAAATAAAGGCAGCAGCTAGTGTATATGCATATTTGAAACTGAGGATCAAAAATATTACTCATGGTCACTGCTGGATTATAAAGTTAATGACCTAAGTGCATTCAGAAAGACCAAATGTTGCTCAAAAATGTTCATATTTAATATACTAATGAAAGCATCATTATGTCATTATGAGAAAAGTGAGATTTTAGTTGGACTTCCTGACAAGGCCTGTAAGTGTCTTAACACAGAGAAGAGTAAGAAACATGAAAGTGAATCCAGAGCCATACCTAGGAAGAGAAAAGCAGAGTTTCTTAGGAGAGAATAGAAAAGTGAGAAAAGGATGGAGGTGAGTGGCTACTGACTACAGTAGCTCATGTGTTTTTCTTTGAAGTACAGCATTTAAGGCTACTATTCCTCTAGGTTTTGCCTGCTAGAGCAGGTGCTTTTCTACAGACAGTTCTTTTATGTGAATTTCTTTTTATCTAAACTAAGTAATTTCTTTCTCCAGTTTCTCTTTAGCACACTTTTCCCTATTAAGATCACCATGAGAAGCTAATATGTGACTTGAATTCTTAGTAAGATGTCCCCCTCCCCCAAAAATGGGGTTCTTAAGAGCCTTCTAGTATGCAGCAGAACTATGTGGTTTTTTGAAATACTAGTTACTTTTTGGTCAGTATTTGGGGACAACCTACTTTACTTTCAAGCATGATTGGTATATACCTCTCTGCTGTTACAGAGAAATAACCCCTAGATCCCGTTTCCATTTCAGTGGAGATAATGATGCACTGAAATAGCTCTCAGGTGTACCTGAAAGCTTGACATTGCAAGAAAGTTTATATTTCAAAGCAAAGAAGTTACATTTCATTAGGTATTAGTATCTAATTAATATGCAGTGCACTGACTTCTAAAAAAAGATGGAGAGTTGGTACATATTTCTAAAATTGTTTGACAGACATTAAAAGTGATATAAATCACAATAAAATAGAGATGAAAACTTCATCTACAGTGATTCTAGACAAGTTCCTATCATCATCCCACATAGTCTGAACTATCAACCTGATACCATGAAATTTAGATGAAGCTGAGAGAAGATACCAGGAGCTAATACTAAGATTTTGTCAAATGAAGAAAATGTAATTCTAAGACTATATATTAGATTGCTATTTTAAACACACGCGCGCGCACACACACACATGCACACACACACACACACACACACACACACACACACACACACACACACTGATGTTTCTTATCTTGAAGAAGTGTGAGCTGAAGCCCTGGATAGAATATCAAGAACAAGGAGCAAACTATTTGGAAATTGGACTTGCTAGCAGGCCAGGAGTAGTATTCCATCATCGAAAGCAGTGCTTCTCAGCTTTTAGCATGTATCAGAATGACGTAATTTAAAAGGCCAGGAAGGCTTTTAAAACAGCAATTACTGTTTCTCACTCCCAGAATTTCTGATTCAGTAAGATTGGAGTGGTGCCCAAGAATTTGCTTCTCTAAAAAGTTCTCTGGAGATACCAAAGCTGCTAATCTGAGACTATGCTTTGAGAACCTCTGGCATAAATAACTTGGTTGTCATGGTTGGTGATGTTATTGTTTAAAAGACATTATTTTTTAGTGCAGTTTTAGATTCACAGAAACACCAAGAGGAAACTATACAGATTTTTCTTATATAGCCCCATCCCTTGCCCCACACATGCATAGCTTCCTCAATTATCAACATCCTCCACAGAACCGTGCATTTGTTATAATTGAGGAACCTACATTGACACATCATTAGCACCCAAAGTCCATAGTTCACAATAGGGTTCTCTATTGGTGGTGTACATTGTGTGGGTTTGGGCAAGTGTATAAAGGCATATATCCATCACTTTGGTATCATACAGAGTAGTTTCACTGCTAGAAATCTTTGTGCTCCAACTATTTATCTGTACCTATCCTCCAGCCCCTGACAACAACTAATCTTTTTATTGTCTCCATACTTTTCTCTTTTCCAGAATGTTATATAGTTAGAATCACACAGAATGTAGCCTTTTCAGATTGTTTTCTTTCAGTTAGTGATATGTTTTTAAAGTTCTTCCATGTCTTTTCATGACTTAATAGCTCATTTCTTTTTAGCACTATTCAATATTCCATTGTTTGCAAATAGCACATTTTATTCATTCACTTACTGAAGGACATCTTGATTGCTGTATAAATGGCTTAAAATGTGTTTCATTTTTGTCTTCAACCTAATTTCCCAGGGAGAAAGAAAGTGGTTTGGAGACAAGGAAACAAGCTTACTCTATTAGCTGTGGGATAGAGGTCGAGGAGATGTGAGAATGGCACAATGAAAAAGCTACAGTGCTTCAGAATAAAGAAGTCTAGTATTGTGTTATGATGGCCTTGTACTGTATCAGCGTGGCTAGACTAAATGACATTCCAAAGAATTCTCTTTCTAGCATGTTTCCAGATAAAGTGGGCTATAAAAACATATACCTCAACACAACTATTCTAAAATTTAACCTAAGCATTTCCAAATAAACCAATTTAACCACTAGACATGTAAACTTAGTCTAAGTATTCCAAATAATAAAGAAATGATATTCCACAAAACAATTATAATTCTTTTTTTAAAAAATATGCACTAAACTTTCACACTTTTTAAAGAGTAATCAGTATAAATTTTCAGTGCAAGAAAGAAAAAAAGAAAAAAAGAAATTTAAAAATTATTATAATTTTCTCATATATTTTCCAAGGTAGAATAAAAAGGGAATTAAGTTGAGATTGTAGATAGAAAGAAAATAGCTTTCTCTAAAGGCTGGAAAGAGGTGAACTCTTTAATAATTTCTAGGCAATAAACAAGCTGTTTTACCTACCAATAAAGAATTAATATTAAGCAACTGAGGAACATAGTAAAGACCGTGAGGTTCACTACAAAGATTGCAAAAATCTAACCTTGATCACCTGAAGTCATTAAAGGAATCAAAACAAAAGACAAAATGAAACAAAAGTTTGTCACAGAATTGAACTTGAGTAAGTTTAATCAAATTTTAAAATATTATTTTTATAGAAAAAGAGGGTATTTCAAAAACAAATCAAATCATCAGTTATATAGTTTAAAATAAATACATTTTATAATATACTTTTAATTTACTAATATCTTTAAGAATTCTTACTTTGTGAAAGAGTAAAAGTATTTTAAATTATCTTTAGTTTATATCATGCTTTAGTTTTTTCTTGTTATTCCTCTCCTTTTAAAGTCAAAAGCAAAAAACCTAAAGTAGTGGAAATTCTTTAAAAATATTTTAGTTCAAGAAAGTGTTATATAGTTTTTCTGAGGATCTCAGTTAATTTGCCTAATTTCTCTCTCTTTTCTTTCTTTCTTCCACAGAAGATTTCCTCCTTTTTTGTTTTCCAATGACATTATAAATCAGTAATTTACTTAAGCTGACTGAGCAAATTGAAGCCTTAGATTGTATCTGCAAACAAAGTTTAAGACTAATATAGTATTTATCACATACACATAGATTTATTTATCTAAATGCTGTAAAGTGAAAAAAAAAGGACATTTTTTTGAGGTCATTACTTTACTTATCACTTCAGATAGAAATTTATAGCAGAACTGAGCTAGAAAGATTTTAGGTACATTAAAAAAAATAAACGTAGAAACAAAACAAAACAAATACATTGGTATTTGGGACAAAATGCAGGTAAAATAGGGTGAAGCTAAGGTAAAGAATAAGATCGAATCTGGTTCTAGAAACATTTAAAGATTTTAGAGAGTTCTAGAATATTAAAGAGTTTGAAAATACAAGCATTTACAAAAAAAGAGAACTGCTGGTGACAGATATACATACAGATATATACTTTAATTAAGTAATCTTAAATATCTGCTTTATGTTTCATAAATTCTATCATTTTGACAATGACATCTGAGACACTGCAAGAACAACAAAGAACAAAGAGGTCACATCTGTGATTTTTAATTGTCTTCTTAGATAATATGTGCTGTTGGTGTAGCTAGCTGTTTATTATTCCTCTGCCCCAAGTATCGTCGACAGAGGAAGATATAGAAATTATTAGAGTTCATTGTTACATATTTTTAACAATTTGCTGACAATCTTTTAATCCTTGTCCCTCATAATGTTACAACAATTTTTCTCAGGATTATAGAAGAAATGTTTTTAGAACAAAGAAAGACATGGCAGATTATTTCAATATATTTTTCCCCTTAATAGTTTTAGTCAACTGAAAGCCAAATGATTTATGGCCCTTCATATTCTTATTTGTGGCTCTTCTCAAATTTTACCTAAGCTCTGTGTGATTCTTTGACAACTTAAATTGCTTTTAGAAGAAAGACGATTTAAAAGTATATTATGACTGATTTGACAGACGTAGGTTAATGTGACAGGGAAATCAATAGAATTTGGTGGCTTTACTGAGAAAAGTCTCTCATTCTAAATAACACAAGGCATGGAGAGCAGCCTCATTTGATCAAAACTTTGTCACACTGCAAGCATACTACATGGGTTCATGCTTTCATAAGCACTGGATACACTTCTTAGTGTGGTTGTAGTGAGGTATATTTTCTGCATTGGGAATTTAAATAAAGCCTTTGGCAAATACTTTTATCATTGTGCTCCATATATTACATATTAGGTGTGCATTTGGTTGAATAGGTAGTTAATTATAATCAAGTCAGTATTACTAAATAAAAGTACAAAGATTCTCTTAAAAAAAAAAAGCTAAATGCTCTGATATATAAAAAACAAAAGAGAACAATGTATTGTTCATTCTCCAAGAAACAGAGTATTATGATGATGTTTGTGCTGAAGCAGTGCTTGCTGTCCCAAATTAATGCAGAACCTTAAGTATTCTAAACCCTAACGGATAGCATGATAAATCCAAATATAGTAACGACCGCCTACCATCCCCTATATATAATTGATTTAGAGACCAAACATTAAAAGATGCAATAACAGTCTTTTTAGAATACAGACTTATTATATTTTAGAATATAATATATAGTCTATATTTTAGAATATAGACTTATTTTAAGAAAATGTAATATAATCCGATAAACGCAAACACACACAACTCTTACAATAAGTATAAATTAATCTAGACACATATATGAGTTGCGAGAGTAGTGCATATATCATAACATGGGCTTGTTGTTTAAAGTCATCTTTTTTTTATAACCTGGTAAATTAACTATAATTTAAAACACATCTTATGGAAAAATATATTAAATACAAAAAAATACTGCTTGCACAGTGTTTTCTTTTCTTTCAATGTATTTTCTTTTTGAAAACAACCTGTATGTATTTCGAAGATTGCCAACATTCAATTAGCCAACCAATTTCAATCAACAATCTGTTGTGTGAAAGTCTCTGTGTCCCTACATGTGCTGTGAATACTTTCAAAAGGAATTTGGCACAATTGATGCCTTTGAAGTACTCTTTTAAAGCGTCCATTTAGAACCCCCTTCTCCTTGAATTTTGTACTCTGCTAGGTATTGTGCTTAACGAGTTATAGACCTGTGATCCTTTCTTTTGGATCTCAGTCTAATAATAGAGTTGGGAGTACAAAAACAAAACAAAACAAAACAAAACAAAAACAACAACAACAAAAAAGACCCATAATAAACTTCAGTATGCAAGGTAAAAAATACATCCCCAGCACTCTTGACTGCATGTCAATATTGAGTGTTTTTAAGGAGAAAATCAGTTTAAATTTTCCTGAGTCAAAAAAGGGTGAGTCAAATCTGATCTCTGCTTCTTTCTCATTATGTGACCTTGGGTAGTATTTTAACTTTGATATTCTCCTCTGTAAAATGAAGATAAGAATACCTGTACTTTCTGCTTATCTCACTGGCTTGTTGTATGTATCAAATACTTTTATTGTCATTTTCATTATTAGTAGTAGTGATAGTATTCAGTAGTAGCGGTGACACGAGTACTAGGAATAGCAAAAGTGTTACTAATCTTACTGTGGGCAAGGTGCATTTTAAATATCCACAAGCTTTTTAACACTCCAATCCATTTCTTAATCCACCTTAATTCACATATATATTAATGAAAATGGAATGGGCAAAATGGTGAGAGAGAGAGAGAGAGAGAGAGAGAGAGAGAGAGAGAGAGAGAGAGCGAGAGAGAAGGTAAGAAATTTCAAACATAAAAAAGACAAAACATAGTTTCTGAACAAACTGTAGGAACAAGAGACTGGAGAGGCTACAAAATTTGCTGTGCCATCCTGTTTCTTCAACGAGCTTTCTTTCCAGCTCATCTAATTGGAATATTATCAATAAAAATAATTTTCACTGGCTTTTATAATGGGTATTGTGTGCACTTGAATGAATAATGATGTTCTCTAAGTGGATAGGTAGCAAAGCCAGAAATCAGGGTGCAACATTTATAAACCATTCATCATATGGGGAAGGCAGGAACCCTGGAAGACAGAAACAATTGCATCCGACCCTGATAACTGAATGGGTCACATGCACCCAAACATTGCTCTTTAAAGCAAAATAATCAAAAGTGCTTTATAGGAGATAAATGACTCTCCAAAGAGGGGCAAAAGACATTGCTCTGTGGGCTCTAAAACATTAGTTATAAAAGAGGAAGATTCTTATCCCTATAATTCCCCAAAAAGGAAAGGCCCTGGGGAGTATAGAAGATAGGCAGGACAGGAATTCAGGAAACATTTTTATTTCGGTGAGCATCTGCTGACAGACAGTAAATTCAGTGATAACTGTCATGCAGCGTGGGCGCCTTTCTTTCTAGTAAGCACAGTGAGAGTAGCTTATACCTCCTGACATAATTGTTCTTGTTCCAATTGTACATAATGAGGATTTAAAACTATAAAAGAAGCTAACAGGCAAAGAAAAATGTGACTCTATCAAACAGCAAAAAGTTATTTCTAAAAAATGTATTTTCTTTTGGTGCAACTATACCCTTACCACTTTATCATTTCACAACGTTGTGTAGAATATTTAATAAATATTATAAAATTGCTTTTTATGAATCCAGATGGAAACTCTTTACATGTTTACTGTTATTTTCAAAAGAAAGAGTGAAAGAACTTAAGAAGCAATAGTGACAATAATAATGTTGCTTTAGCTTACAAAAGCTTTACGAACAAGAGTTGCTTAGAGGTAAATGCTTAATTCAGCCTGAATGTATAAAACAAAGTCATAGATATTTTAGATTTACAGTTAGGCCAAGGCTATTCCCAAAAAACAAAATAACAGAATCATTCTCTCCTGAATGTATTTATTATGTCTGTTCCTTAAAATGAACAGAATTTTGGATTACATAAACATTTATTTATACTTATCTAATAAATGATATTGAATTCATCTATTATATTGAGTATAATGACTTAATGTTTAAAATATTACTAATAATGATTATTTACTAATAAAACTATTTATACTTAAGGCATTTTTGAAGAAATTTAGCTATACAATAAAATCAACAAATTTTAATACTAAATAATGAATTTAAAACTAAATTCTTTATCTGGAAACTGTCCAAAATTTACTACTGCGAGCCCTCTTGGATATTATTAAAAAGAGCATCATCTCAACATGTAAAAAATTATTACATGGTTATTCTTCATCAAGGACAGTTCTAGGTGCATTTTTTTCCTAAGATACATCTGAGGAAGTACCTTATCTCATATCCAGCATAACATAATATCCTCAGGTAGAGGTAGTTCTAGTTTATTGTTTTTAGCAATTGAAATATATGGCTTCAAAAAACCTGGGATAACTAAGGGTCGCCAGGGTCATGATGTATTTCATCAGCGGAGATTGCATGTAAACCATAGAGATTTGTTGTCAGAGTTAATTTTTCTCACTAAATAGCCACAAAAACGCATTCAAATATTTGACTTTGTCATTACCATACTGCATAGCATCATACAGAACTCACAACTGACCCAACTTTTGGACATTTCCCAGAGCGTGAATACTAATGCTCATCATTGGTAAATAACACTCGCTAACTAATTACACACTGTCAGGTCATGTGTCTGAATAATTTGCTGTGTAATTTTCTCATATTAGTCAAATTAAAGCAGGAAAATACTCATATTACTCCGGCTAGCTAACTTAATGGAAGGCGATATGTTTAAATCAATCATTTGTTATGTCATCATAATCCAAACTTAAATATGGTTTCTATTAGACCTAAAGATTTGAAAACTTTGTATAAATATATGTGAGTAATTTATTCCATGCATTTATTTCAATATATTCTGTATATATTAAATGGAAAGTAATGTACTCAAAACTTATATACATTGGTTGTATACTTTTG
The DNA here is from genome assembly GCA_004027375.1 of Macroglossus sobrinus. NCBI lineage: Eukaryota > Metazoa > Chordata > Mammalia > Chiroptera > Pteropodidae > Macroglossus > Macroglossus sobrinus. Next base: position 77,309 of record PVKZ01002803.1, on the reverse strand, counting down.
TAAAAGGGGGTTTATATACAGAGATAACTAAGTCCACATAATGCAGATATGATCTAAGGGTTTATTGGGAAAGTGGACTAGCAGAGAAGTAGTGGAGTGAACTCTGTCTTCCAAACTCTCATCATTTTACAGCCTACGTTAGACATTGATATTCCGTGTACTCCACGGTCAAATTCTAGCTGAGAAGCCTGGGTGAAGAAATCTTTATTAGAGAAACTGGTAGAATTGCAAAATAATAAAAACTATGCAGCAACAACAACATCCATATGTGACAAAATACTATAGCACAGGTGGTAGCTGTACATATTTGATAGTTCTCATGCTTTTCTTAGAGTTCAAGTTTATGAGAAAATACTGCATCTGGGTGTGTCATTCCTAATATATGCTTTAGTAACCTCATTGCCTAACCTTAAAATTGGGCCATTATTTTTTGGCCATGAATTTGTATAAATCTTTAATAAATCTTGGGGTAACATATTGTATTGTTAGCAACACTATTAGTAGTTTAAACTATTAAAAAGAGTATTTGGGGCCATAGATATTGACATGACCTACATCTTGATTATGATGACTGTTGTGTACTATTAGGTATGCTCACCTTAGAGGCAGGGTGTTTTATCAGTAAATCGTACTGTATTTTTAAGCATAAAGACTTGAGGGTGAGGACTTTGTTGATCTGGTGTTTTGCTAGGTTCATAAGGCAAGGTTGTCTCTGTGTTCAGTGGTTGAGTAGCCACCTGTTAGAAATGATAGCTAAGTCTTTAAAGGTCATATGGGTTCTTAACTGAATATTCAATTATAAGATGAGAATATAAGACTTATGACATTAACTTTTCATTTGTAAACTTTTTTATTAGAGGCCAGAAACAGTCTAGTTCTAGAGATCTGGCAGCAGAAGAAATTAAGGAATATTTTTTGACAACAGTGTCAATCTACTGTGAGGTTAGTTCAGACCTTTGTAATTTTTATTAGGTTTAAAGGAGATATAGGGCTCCAGGGCAGAGCTTGAGTTGTTGTTTATGATTGCTTTCAAGCCTTCTAGCTATGGAATGTTTTATTCAAATTTCACTATTGTCTGATGTTTTAGTATAGAATCTAGGATAAAATTTTTAGATGTGAGATATATTATTTTCTATATTCAAAAAAGTCAACTAGATTTTGACTTTTTTTTCTTAATAGTTGGTAGTTGCAGAAATAACACACATTTTAATATTTATCTGTGCTATTCTCCATATGAGCAACTATATGGTGGGGACTTGAGCTTTGTCTTTATTCAAAGTCACTGTTAGTTGTTTGTGCCAGGATGGCATGCAATGCAATATAAATAGTTTTCTCAGAAGAGAAGGCATTGTCAAAAAGCCACTTTTTTACATCATTGCTTTGGGAATTAGGATCTCCTCATACAGATTTTGAAAGATCACAAAATTTTAGACTGTAACAGGCACTTTATGGATGAATGTGGTTGGAGGTGAAATTTTTGCTCAAGAAATAGTATGAATAAAAACACAGAGTTATGAGGAAATAGACCATTAGGGAATTTAAAACCTTGTAGAAGGCTTGGAGCATAAAGTGTGCAGAGAAGAGAAATAAGGTTACTGCATTAATGGATACAGAAGTGTTTCATCATGCTATCCTAAATTTTTTTCTATTTCATCAACTTTGAATTTTATGTCATAGTCAGCCACTGAAAGATTTTACACAAGGGAGAGACTTAAATACAATTATATTTTGAAAGAACACATGGAGGAAATATGAAGAATAGATTAAGAAAAGGTGAAATTAACATCATGGAGAATAATTAGGAAATGACTACAGAAGACCCAATGAGTCAGACTTCCAATTTCATCACAAATTTCTTGTTGTCTTCTCATTTTAACCATCTGTGACTTGACTTCTGTTCAAAATCAACTTCAACTTGAATAAATAGAACTTAGAGCCAGAGTTTATCAGTGAGAGAAAAATCACAAGTAACAGTGAAACAAACAAACAAACAAATATATACATCAGTGGGAAAGGTAGTGCCAAAAGAAAATATGGAAAGTGGCTTGGAGTTTAAAAAAAAATCAGAATGAAATTTAGTCAATGAATTAGACCCCCCTCAAAATTGTAATCAATTATTTTTCACTTAAAGAAATAGTGTTACATAAACCATACACACTCACCATATTTACAACCAAAAAAATTCAAATGAAACAATTAAAATCATTGCAGCAGTCAGATTACGAGAACCTATTACATAATGGGTTCACCATTATTTATTTTTAAAGATTTAAAATTTAAAATTATAGCTGTAGAGCATCTTCACAGATGTGACATGGATGTGATGGCCATTTTTTCAAGAAAATAGTTCTGTAAATAGTGTGTGTCCTGATTTAAATGGAAATATCCATCGTGATTTTAAAAGTCAAGACATCTTAGTAAGATTTTTCTCTGAAATCTCTTCATGGTCTGCAGAACTTCAGAGATTCAGGTACAGTACACCTGCAGGCTAATGTTTTGGCTCCCCCTGGAGGATATTAAGATGTCACAGAATTTATGAAGCTATCGAGTCAAAGCTAATTTCTCACAAATATACGTTTGGAAAGATTAAATAAAACAACAACAAAAAACAGGGATTTCTTTTTCTGACTATGATAGAATAATTGGTACTGGACTTGGTATTCCAAAGTAAACAAATTCAAAGCTGGACAGACCATATGAGACAACTGTCTTCAGTCAAAAGAAAATAAGCAACAGAAGGCTGATTGTTGAGGGAAGGGAAACTCAGGAGGTAAACCTCAAGATGGCCCTGGTTCCTTGACTAGTAAAAATTTCACCAGCTCAGCAAGCTTGAGACTTAGCAGAGCAATGTGGTACCACTGAACTCCAAGAGACAGAAATCAGAGTTCAGAGCAGCAGTCTGAAATATGCGGGTTAGAGCTCTGGTAAGTAGTTCCAAAGGTTTGGGGATGTGGAAACAGAAATCTACATGAGGGCTTCCTGCACATTCCTAATGAGTGCTTGGCTGAGAATGAGAGTGGCAATACAGTAGGAAGCTTGCATTGCAAAGCAGCAGTTATTACCAGATTGAGAATCAAGGAGCAGGGATAAGAGGTCAGATAGTGCTGAGGAGCTTAAAGGTTCAGATCAGCCTGAGGGGAGAGAGCACATTAGTCACTCCTTAATCTCCAAGGCCTGAAGCCAGAGACAATGGAAAGACTTCTATTCTGAAACAGGGACAATGCCCAAAAGATACACATTAAAATTAAAGACACAGTTAGGTGAAACTGAAAGGATACATCTCGAAGACAGTAAACATAAAAGAGCCCTATGGCTAATTATTATTAGACAAAACAGACAGCAAAAACATGGACAATTAAAGAAGAGTGATATTTCTTAATGATAAAGAAGAGATTCATTACAAAGACAACAGTCCTGAATTTGTATGCACTTAGCAATAGAACTTAAAAATTCATGAAGCAAAATCTAACAAAATTAAAGACATAGTACGCAAATAACTCCTTTGAGATTTTAACATCTTTCTCTAGTAATTAATAAAATAAATAGGCAAAGTATGCCTAGTATGGAATTTAGTATGATTCCAAATCTATTTTCCTTTTAGCTTTAGTTTCTTTAAAAATAAATATATATAAAAAAATCCCTTCAAACAATTTAAATGTTATAGAAGAATATACTATCTTTCAAAACTAAATCAAATTATGCACTATAAAATTAGCTTATATAAACCTAATTAAATTAGTTATAAACATTTCCACTACCAATATTTTTGGTCATTTGTCATTAAGAAACATTAATTTTATGTGCACCATGTTTTTTACTGCAGAGGTCACATTTCTTTTGGCTTCTGCAGGATTAAAACGCCTCCTGCAAAATGACCCTATCCCTCTTCCTTCATCTTTTACTTTAGAGTTCTCTACTGGCATACTTTACTGCCTCTGAGCAGGACTGGTTTTGAATGGCACTTAGAAACGAGCTGCTCCAGATAAAGGTGACAGATCCTTGCTGAATGGGCACATGTAAACATTAAGGAGGAGGGAGTCAACATTTTTGGATGGAAGGTCAAAAATGGGTAAGAAAAAACAGCTGTCCTTGCCATTCTTGAAGAGTATCAAAGTAATGTTATATAAAAATTGCATTTGTAAAGGGATTTAAGAAAGGTTGCAACTTTATGATTATATTCACAAGTGATAGTAACTAGATAACAGAAAGTCAAGTATAAGATTAGAAGGACACATTTCATGCATTTTTCTACTTCCGTTTTATGGAAAGTAAAGATAAATAAATATAAATATAAATAATGTAATCTCTTATTTAGAATGCTATAAGACATTTACCGTTATTTTGAAATTCCCAAGTTTCTGATGAGATGTTATAGAAGTCTATAAATTTCAACAAGGTTATTGTGACTTTGTTTTGCACCCTGGACTTGCTGACCTAAAATAGAACAAAGATGTAGAAATGACTTTCACACCTCTTAATTGGTATCATTAAGATAATTTTTTGTTCATGCCAGAGGACAAAGTGAAAGACCTCCTTGAGATTACTATGCTCTTGGGAAAACTGAAACTGTTTTCTAATGAGAACACAATGCATGTAGCTTTTAAAAAGGCACCAGTTAACATTTGGTATATACTTTAAAACAGATACTCTGCTCCAAAAGTAGTCTAAGTGGTTTTGGTGTCCCAAAGGGGAAAGGAAAAAGCTGCGAGAGAAGTTAAAATAGTGCCTGCTAATTTAAGAGATGAGAGAAAATTTGAAGGGAAAATTGGGATTTCGTACGTGTGTGTATATGTGTGTGCCAATATGCATCTGTCCGTGGGGGCTGAAGAAGTGTTTAATGAAAACCCTGTGATTTATTGTAATGCATGTCACACTAAAAACTGCCATCTACTGAATACTTGGCAGAAAAATAGAAGAATGATAAATGTCGGAAATTTAAAGCTGCTTTTTCTTCTAAGTAAGTGTAATTCTTGTAGAATTTGCTCAAGCAAAAATGACTTTATTATATCTGCAACTATATTAACAAGGTATTTAAAAGGATTATGTGCATTTTGATTGAACATTACCACTGGGACTATTATTTCCCAACCTATTTAAGAGTCTCTGATTATTTCTTTCTGTGTGCATGTATGTATGTGTTTAAAACATAGAGTGAGCCTCCTAATCTGTCCCCAAGTAATTATATTGTGTTAGAGACATCTGTATGCATTACCCAAAAGAGTTTGTGACCATTATATTCAACATAAAGAGAGGATCTTCACATATCTCTAGCTTTCTCTCTTCTACTATACCACCATACTGCTTGTTCGACATACTTAAAGATATGTCTCATTTTAAGGAGTCAGTGGAATTCTGGAGATGTAATCTCTGGTTTGCATTAAAGTTCTCTGAAGTTTTCAACAAATATGTGTTTATTAAGCGCTTTCTCTGGATTTGAAAATTATGAATACTCTTAGATTTGAATCTCAAATTTGGATTCAAAATTTGGTCTCATTCTTTCATTTGTAAAATGTTTATAATATGAAGCACCTAATATTAGACATGATTCTAGGCATAACCGTTTCAAGGAATATCGAATGTCTACATAAGGTGATAGGAAGAGTGATGGAAAATGTGTGTGGAAGGCCCTCTGAGGGTCCTTAAAGAACAAGGGCGAGAGTAGGATCCGAAGTGGGAAAGTGGCATAATTGTATTAGTGTTTTATTAATGTTTTGTAAGCTGTTTGGATAAGAGCAATTTCAGTAGTTTGATAACAGATGATAAAAAAAAAAGCCTAAACAATGTCAGTGAGGATGAAGAAAATGTGATGAAATTGGGAAAATAAAATCTATTTTGGAGGTTAAATCAGTACGACTTTGTGACTGCATAATAAATTTCATCAATGTGAAGATAAGGAAAGAATACTAAGATAACTCTCATATTTCTGATTTAGATAAGTCTGTATATCTGGATTTGGGTTATATGTATGTATATATTTTTGGAATTCCAAAGGATGGATAAATCATGCCCTTATTTAGATACAAGTTAGGAAACTATGGAGACACTGCCCCAGGATTCAGAGAGATGGAAATCAAAATGTCATTTTTATTACTAATTAAAATGTAAAGTTAAATATAGCGCAAAGTAAATCTTCTGACCTAGACTGGTTTACCAACACATCTGGCCTGAGGTGCAGTTGGACAAGAAAGGGCTTCTTCTTCCTCCCTTCAAGCAGTTGCCTCATTGCTTGGCAATTTAGCAAAATAAAACACCCCTTCTCTACAGCAAGCAGGATTCAAAAAAGAAAGAAACAATACGAAACAAACCCCTCGATATTTGTTAAAATATGCACACTATGTACATGCATGCAGACATACATATATATACATATACATACATCAATACATGTGTTTTTATATAGAAAGATGGTTTTATATAAAATATTTGGTTTTATTTGTATTAGATGATATAAAAATTATCAGTTTATTATTTTAACATGAGTGCTCTGATAAGAGAAAAATTATTATAATACCTACTTAAAATTTAACAAATATTCTTATTTAACATATATCTCTTCAAAATTTTTAAAGTAATTTTAAATAATGATATTGTTTTTTTCTATCCTACTATAACCTGAAATAACTTTCAAAAAAGTGCATTTTACTGAATTCTATGCATATATAGCTATATATAAATTGGTATATTAAAGAACTACAGCATAATTTTCATGTCATATTGATATTAAAATTAAAGACTTTTTTTAAAAAATGCATAAAAATGTTGCAGTGAATTCTAGCAAGCTCCTACACTACCTCTAATATTTTAACTTTGAATTTGTGACTGGATGTTCTCTTAGTTCTGTGACTGATATTGACATATGCATTTTTCACAAAAGAAGCAAAAGTGAAGGATCCATTATATGCAAACACTACTGACCTTTTATTAGTTATCTTTATTCTAGATTAACTTTTCTGAACTGAATCAACAAGGCTGGATGGAAACAGTTATAAGCCATGATATCACACACAGCCCCTTTGGCATCTTTAAATTCAGGAGGCATGATTAGATTTGCAACTGTCCTCATATATCAAATAGATTTTAAAAAGCAAAATCCACTTGTCTGGTTTTAATTAGAAAAAGTCAGATTCCCAAGATTCCAGTTAATCATGGGAACATGAATTGGACAGAAGCACTAATAGAACTGCCTTCCTAATGTCTTATTTATTTCAGTTGTTTGGGCTAAATATAGAATTTATTTTTTTTTACTGTAATTCTGATGATATTTCTCTTTATTCATGTGAAATACATAAATCTTATGATTCTCACCTTCTTTGCCTCAACTTATTTTTCTTTCATGTGTTTCCTTGAATGTTCATCTCTTTCCTGCTTTTTCACTCTCCTTTTTTACATGTGTGCTCTCAGCGATTCCTACAATGCACTTTGGTATTTTTTTTTTAAATTTTACTTATTCTTGTATATCTCAGCTGTTATTGGGGTTTGATTTTGTTCCTCTTTCCAAAAAATATGTTTATATAATCAAGTCACATAATTAAATAGGTTATTTTACTTTTATTCATGGTACAATTTTTAAGATAAAATTTCTCAAGTAAGTTATCTCTATTATTTAAAGATATTGCTAAATAATGATACTAAAAAAAGTTATTTATTTATTTCATTCCAAAATTAATCCAAGTAAATATAGGAGTTACAGCTAATGATTTCTCTCACAGGTCAAGATAGTCCCTTTCTGTTTGTTTTTATAGATATAAGTTTGAGTATTCTTGTTTGCAATCATTATTTTCAGAAATTGAATTTTTCTAATAGTTTTAAAATTAGAAATTTTTAGGGGGTGCACTTATTAAATACTTAATTAAAGGTTCACAACTAATTTAGAAAAATAAAATGAACCAAGGTTGAGGACTCATTTCAATAATATTCAAAACCATTAATGAGACACATAAGCTGATTTATAAAGTAATACTTCAAAGATTTTCTAAGCTTCACTTTTTAATGAAAAGTAACAAAAGTGTATTTGCATTACAGAGGACTTTTTTACATCTAACTTTAGCTTCGTGACAAAAAAATTGTAGTTTAATACTCTATATGTATAATTTTTAAAAATTATAAATTTTGGCAACTACAGCTTTCATTTTGATTGGTAAATAAAGCTTGTTTGAACACAATATAAATGATGTGTCTATCACAACCAACTCAAAGTACATTTCTTCTACATAGATCTCTTAATTTAGTAATTGTATTATTAATACAGGAACTAATCATTTTATCTTCAATCTTGAAATTTTAACATTGTTTAGAGTTTATCATAGCATTCAATATATTGTTAGACATTTTATCCCTGACAAAAATAATTCCAAATGTTTTACTTTGATTAACTGAATAAATGAAAAAATCAGTTTGTTATTGGAATTTACTTAATTTTCTATTTGAAGTGCCTGATGATGGTAAGAGCTTTATTAAACCACAAAATTCTTCTGCTAAAAAAATAAATTGCACATTAGTAGGTATCATCTTATTTTATCTACATGAAATAAAGTATTAGAATTTAAAAAATGAGAAATTTTAATTTAAGAAAACAATTATTTGAACTAAATGACAATTTTTGCTTCACCTCATGCTATGCAAACACATCTTCCATAATTAAAATTTTAGAAATTGCCCCTATTGAGAATAAACTTCTTAAAATATTGACTTTTAGAAACTGATATACCTTCTTTCTTTCATATCATGAAGGTATCAGTATGGCACCCAAGGTGGATGATCGATATCAATAAAGATACTATGCAGATAAAATATTCAACATCAACTTTCTCAAGAAAGAAATTTAATGTTTTATTTTCCAATTGACATAAACTTTAACTTTTATAAATTAATTGCTGCTTATGAATTTTTTGAAACAAAATTTAAAATACATTTCTAATAATAAAATAAGGTTCAGAATAATAATAACTGACAAAGCAATGTAGCATGACTGTGTAGACTATTCTCTTCATATTTGCACAAGAACAAAACTTATCCACTATTTCCAGAACATATTTTATATTTATTTAATTGGTGATTTTTTTCATTTCTCACTGGCTTTCACCAAATGTCAAACTGAAGAGCTCTGAAGAAATCATGGACTATTGGCTTGGAAATCTGACTATCAAGGATAATTGTGTGGCATGATTCTCCCTCTACCATCGGAAGATAGAAGGTCTTGGCTGCTCTTGCTGCTTGCGCCTAAGAGCCGTTTTACTTGTGGTTTTTGTTTGTTTGTTTTTTGTTTTTGTTTGTTTGTTTGTTTTTAAATCGGTGAGCATCCTACATGGTATGCTTCAAAAAGAAGTGGTCACTACAATTAGTAGAAAGGTTTAAGAAAAAAGAAATGGATTGTCACTACACACTCTTTAAAACATACTTTCAAGTGAAAACTGCTCACTGAACATGTATTTCAATCACTAATACAGGAGATCATGGCAGGATCTATATGAACAAATGTACAGAACATAATCCACCTTGTCTTAACTTAATGCAACTACAGTTGCTCCTTGGTATCTGTGGGAAATTGGTTTAAGGATCCCCCATGGATAACCAAATCCCCACATGCTTAAGTCCCTTAGATAAAATTAGTTAGTGTTTGTATATAATGCGTGCACATCCTCCTGTGTACTATAAATCATCTCTATATCACTAGTAATAATTAATACAATGTAAAATAATATATAGATTACTTATAATACACAATACAATATAAATTCTATATAAATAGTTTTTATACTGTAATTTTAGAGAAAAATAACAAGAAAAAAGTCTGTACATGTTAGCACAGACTCATTCTCCACAAAGTTAACTAAACAGTGTGTGTAAGCAACAATATAACTTTTTTTGAATATTTTTGATCCTCAATTAGTTGAATTCACAGATACAGAACCCATGGATATAAAAGTCCAGATGCTCTAGTAAGATTATTCCATTAAAAACAAAAATCTCACTCAAAAGCTAAATCAGAAAAGACACTTGGAAAATAGAACAAACCAAACCAAACCAGTTTGCATGCAAACCAGGTATGAAACAAAGAATCAGGTCAAGAGATATTTAAACATTTTTACTCTTTATTGAAAAAAAAAAGAAGAAGGAAGAAGGGAAGGAAAGAAGGAAGGAATGAAGGAGTGAAAGAGTGAAGGAAGGAATGAAGGAAGGAATGAAGAAAGGAAGGAAGAAAGGAAGGAAGGAAGGAAGGAAGAAAAAGAAAGAAAGAAAGGAAAGAAAGAAAGAAAGAGAGAGAGAAAGAGAGAGAGAGAGAAAGAAAGAAAGAAAGAAAGAAAGAAAGAAAGAAAGAAAGAAAGAAAGAAAGAAAGAAAGAAAGAAAGAAAGAAAGAAAGAAAGAAAGGAAGGAAGGAAGGACAAAAGATAGGAAGGAAGGAAGAAAAGAAAGAAGGAAGGAAGGAAGAAGGAAAGGAAGGAAGGAAAGAAAGAAAGAAAGAAAGGAAGGAAGAAAAAAGAAATAAAAGACTCATTGCATGTTAAGAATAAAACTAGATCATGATGCTGTCAATTAAAGAGCCTCAGTTGATTAACTCACTTGAGGAAGAAACAATGCTATGACCCCGTAGTTCAACATCTGTGATGCAAAGACAGAGAGATAGATATAGGATGTCCTCTGGCTCAGAAAATTAAACACTTTAAATCTATATTTTTAGTGGAGTTATAAAATAGATTTCAATAATTCCCTACACAATGGAAGAGAAAAAAAAAAAAAAAACAATGACTCTGATAGGCAGCAGATGTCCTGAGAAACATCCGCAAAACAGATGGTAGCAACACGTGAATAACAAAGAGACCTTTGGGATGGAAACAACATGAAGAATATTATTTGGAAGAATTTACTAAAGTGTTTTACATTAAAACAAACAAACAAACGAACTTTATGATTATGTAATTACTTGAAAAGTTTACATGTATGTCAATTTAGAGGAAGGGCTGGGAAAGAGAAAGATAAATGAGAGAGAAAGAATGAGAGAGAGAGATAGATCACTGGAAGAGATATAAAAACAAATTCCAGGTAGATGTTGCAATACTTAGTATCTAAGGGACCAGCTTTAGGATTTGATCTATGAGATATACAGAGATGTGGTAAAATATTCACATAGGTTACATAGAGTTCCAAAATATTTATGAAAATATATAGATTTTAGCAAGACAAATATCTCCTTTTACTTTTTAACAAAATATATTGTGTAAAGTATTTGCTGTGGCCCATGCCTCTACAATATTAACTCCCCTCTAACTAGAAAACTAACTTTTATTTATAAATTCAAAAAGTCACTCAATAAAAATAGCTTGAAAAATATTCATGTACTTGACAGAGTAAGCAATGTTTATTTAAATATTGAGACTTGATGAGGTCATGGACAACTGGGCAACAGAACTCTCTGATCAGACATGGGAATATGTTTAGAATAGCTAATTCATCATTTAGCACCTTAAGTGGCATTCATGGAACATTTTGTTTGTCTCGACACAAATGTATTTGCCTTTCAAATGGTTTTGCAGGTTTTTGCCGGAAAGGTTTGATAATTTAACAAGCATAATTTCTTTTTTTTTTTTTTCACTTAAAAACCTTGTGTATAACTCACATACAAACGGCATTGCAATTACTTAAAGTTGCAGCATTATCCAAAATGCCAGTAACTTCATTGTGCGAAACTATGAAGTGGTATGATCCACATTACAAGCAAAATAACGGCATTTTATATTAAAATATCACCATAGCAGTTGCATAAAGACTGAGTCGCTCAGTATTAAGATTAAATCTTCTTTGTACTGCAGCAAGTGGCAATGAACTAGTAATCATCTGCACTTGCTTTCTTCAAATATTAGGATTTATTACCACAGAAAATAAGACCCATTAATTTTCCAGCCAGCCACCTGTAAAGAACAATTCTTTGAACAGATAACATGATTTTTTTCTAGCATTTCTCTTCAGCTATCTTCATTATCCCTATTGAAGGAAAGCATATTTTAAAAGCAGGGCAATTACATGGTTTTATGCATTGCATAACTTGTTAAAAACAGTAATTTACTGACATAAAATTAATTTTGTATTCAGTTTATAGATACAATCTACTGAGATGTATTTATAGGTTCAACAGCTTTAAAATTTTGACTATCTGCTTGAATAGTTTGCAGGACATGCCTATACTTTAAATAATTACGGAATATTTTGTAGCATATTTACCAATATGCTATAGTATTCTAATAAACTATCTTGAGGAACAGTCAGTATTATTTTGAATAATGTCTCTTTTGATATGCAAATACTTCAGCTAAATATAAACTTCTATTTAAATAATTATTGGCATTAAATAATCAACAGAAATTTTCTTTAAGAGTTAACATGTTTATTATTATTCAGCATATGTTGTAAATAAAAACTACATGTTTCATAAGGATAAGAACAGTGCCAGATGTCAATTATTACTTTTTGTTTTGTTGTGTCAGTGTAAATTTGGGTTTGCTTTGACTAGTAGAGAAGCAAATAGTAATAGTGACAATAAAATAATAGTTATGTAAATAAAAGTGAAGTTTATTTCTCTCACAAGCAAAGGCCAGGTATCATATAGCTGTTGCATGAATCTCAGAGACTCTAGTTCCCATTTTGTTTTTGGTGTGCCATCCAGAAAACACAGCTTCCACCTCATGGCCCAAGAGATTTGCTCTAACTGGAGCCTTCATTTCAGTATTTTATCCAGCAAGACAAGAGAAAATGTTTGTGTTCTTTCTCTTTTTCAGACACCTCATAGAATTTATACATAGTGTTTCCAGTGACCTCTTTCAGGTCAAAATTGTGTCAATGGTCATGCCAGGTTGGAAGGAATAGTAGGAAATTTAATCTTTATTTTGATACCCAAATGTTTAGCAAAAATCAAAAGTTATTAGTATATTGAGAATATTAGAAACCCTAATCATCTCTAATAAAATTATTATAAGTGCATTCACAGTACTTAAAATAATATTAATAACAAATATGTATGTGTTAAGCCAGATTTGTTTCAATTAATATTTCTAGTAGTCTCTGTAATCTTATTTTATGATTTAAATTGCATAAAACTTCTAGTTTTAATGTGAATATAAAGTTTAAAAAAAGTTAGTTTTCTTTTCCTCAAATTGTCTTTTAATTAATTTCATCATAAAATTAAATTCCTAGCACTTTCAGTATAAGTCAGTCCTTACCTATAAAGCAATCAAATTAGCACACTATAGTTATTAAAGAGATGCAACCTGGAAGTAGACTGCTTCACTTCGAACAAAACCAACAATATGGAATTGGTCTAGTTATTTAAATCCTCTGTGATTGACTTTCCTTATCTTTAAAATGTAGATAAAAATCAAGTTAATATAATTAAATACTTAGAATAATATTAAGACAGAGAGAGACCCTAAGATGACCTCATGACCCAGCTTTCTGGTATCCAGGTTCTTGTGTGATCCTCACCTCCTGAATGTGCATAAAACCTGTGTTTCATTTCTAATCAGTCAAATATATCAAAGTTAACAGGATGGATATGGTTATGTGTGCAATTGTGATACCCTCTTGCAAAGAGATTCTCCTTTGTCAGCTTCGAGGAAGTGAAAGGGAATGTTGGGAAGGCATACATGGCAAGAGACTAGGTTGGCTTTTTGCTGACAGCTAACAAGAAACTAAAGCCCTGTTTAACAGTACAAAAGAAACTAAATGTGTCAGCAACTGAGCAGTCTGGGAAGCAGATCCTTCCCCAGTGGAGCTGCAGATGAGACCATAGCCCTGTCCAATATTTAATTGCACCCTTGCAATATGAGACACTAAATTAGAAGATCAAATAAAGACATGTTCTAACTGCTGACTCACAAAAATGATGAGGTGGTAAGTGTGTGTTGTTTTAAGCTGATAAATTTAGTAATGTTGATATACAGTGAGAGATAACTAATACAAGTACCAACACACATGATGTACTGAAAAGTGTTAACTATTATTATTATTACATGTGGCAAGACTGTAGCCTTTGCTATCACACAGATCTGAATTAAAAAATAAAGTGACTCTTACTAGCTGTAAGTCTGTGTAGCAATTTTGGAGTTCAGATTTATTCATCTGAAAAATAGAGCCATTATCTATCTAATAAGTCTGTTTCAGGGAAGAATAATAATTAAAATAAACTTTGTAATAATTATAGCTAATAATTTATTCTTTTTCCTATATTGCCTAATTTAATTCTTATCAGAATGTTGCCTTTATTATATGTCTATGGGCGTTTACAAGCAAAGAAACTGTATTATAGTGAGATTAGGTAGCTTCAATCAAAAAGCTGTTAATGACTATAAGCATGATCCAAATCCATCTAAGTGTGGCTTAAGAGTCTGAACCATAAACTGAATTTCTTCCAAATAAAATAATGATTTCGGCATATGTATTTTTGAGCACTAATTATGTGCCACTCTTTATTTTACACATCAGTGATGTAACAGAATTAAACAGGCATCTAGATGTTAGATAGATGAGACCAACCACATAGGAAACTGACAATTAGCTGCCAGAAAAGTAGCAGGAGAACTGATTAAAAATGGCATTCTTTCAGCCTAGTAAAATTTGGCCATCGTTTTATATATTTTTGCCAGAATATGTTAGATGAGAACTAAGAATTGACCATTGTGGTCTGAAGTGGAGATATCCTCGTCTTGGTTTGAAGGCAGGCTTGGTGGAACAGTGTGGACAAAAGTCTAATTGAAGCAGATTTAAAGAATCAATGGAGGGGGTTAGGATCAGCTAGTACAGACAACTCTTTAAATGGATATCCAAGTAAAAGGAGCAGAGAAATTTCATAGTTGTGGCTGGGAGGGAAGGAGTGGTCATAAGAGAACTTTATTATTGTTGACTTTAAAATGAGAGAGGTAAAAGCATGCTTGAATGCTAGTGTTGTCCCTGAGTAGGTGACAGTAGATAAGCTCTGATGTATGACTGAAGAACTGACTTTGGGTAGAAATGACAGTTCATAAATCCTAGGAGTCATTATATGGCTAGATTCTGTTAGATGTGTGGAAGGGTTGGTGGTAGCTTCGGTAACTTCTAATGACTGGGAATGAAGAGAGGATAGCAGGGATTGCAGAAGAAAGGAGAAAGTATGAAGCAGTTACTCAGAGAATAAATTGAATAAGAAACATTAATTCGATTGCCAAGCAATGTTAAGGGCATATTTCAGGTTCGCAATCATGGATTTAAAGTGCAACAGCCAGTAAATCTGTATTTTCCCACCATCTGTATTCAGAGCTGCAAACGTGGTGTTTAGTAGAAGGGGGGTTATATTTACACCTTTTGTTTGTTTGTTTTTTCCAGGTAAGTATGATTAAATGAAATGGATGAGAGTGAGCAGGAAGTAAAACCTTAAGGAAACAAGGAGAGGCCTAGAGTTCTGTAAATGTAAGTAACAATGAGAAATATGCAAAACAGTCATGCTATAAGGTGTGAACAATGCTTCTTAAAGTGTGATCTGTGGTCTCAGAATAGTAGCATCATTAGAAACTTATTATTAGAAATACCTTATTCCAGGCCCACTCCAGACTACAGATTTAAAAATCTGGGTAAGTTTAGCAATCTCTATTTTAGCAAGTCTCCCAGGTGATTTTGATGCATATGAAAATTTGGGAACCACGGATATAGTTTAATGACATGATATCTGAAACTGGGGATTTTAGTAACAGAGGAGGAATATTGGTCTGGAAGTGGCCAGAAGGAGCAAATTTGACAGCTTTGGTCCTGGTGGACAAAGAGGTTATCAGCCTTTATTTCCTACTTGTTGTATATTAAGAAATATGCTAATTACTTTATATGGATGACCTAATTTAATTAAAAGAAATACTCTATATAATAAAATGAAACTTTTAGTCCAACCCCAACCTCAGGGAAGGGGAAAGGGCCCGGAGGTTGAATCAGTCCTCAATGGTCAATAATTTAACCAATCGCGACTTTGTAATAAAGCCTCCGTAAACTCCTAAAGGTAGGTTTGGAGAGCTTCTGAGTTGATGATCATGTGAAGATTTGAGGACAGTGGCACATTTGGAGAGACCATAGAAGCTCTGCAATCGTTCTCCATACCTTGTCCTGTGCATCTCTTTCATGTAGCTGTTCCTGAGTCATATCCTTTTAAAATAAACTGGTGATCTAGTAAATAAATGAGTTCTGTGAGCCACTCCAGCAAATTAATCAAACCTAAGGAGGCAGTCATGGGAATCTCCGAATTTATAGCCATTTGTTTAGAAGCCCAGGTGACAACTTGGACCTGTGATTAGAGTTTGTGTTAGGAAAGGAACTGTCTTTTAGAATTGACCCCTTATTCTCTTGTGCTCTCTGGGTAAATAGTGAGCTGAATTGTAGGCCACCCAGCTGATGTCTGGAGAATTGCATGCACACCCCATTGGAATTAGTTGGATCAGAAACCTTTTACTCTGACAGCTTTGCATATTTCTCAAAAAGTCCCATAGGCAGAGATACAGCTGCCCTACCTCATCCTATGTAACACTGCTCAAGATTCAGTAGAAAAGTAGAGTTGGAAGGGATCTTCTAGCTTCCCTGGACAAAATTTTCTCCTTTACCTAGGCTCAGAGTTGGTAGTTCACAGACAAAAATTGGTGGCAGAGTTTGATGGCAATATTTAATCTCAATTAAAATAAATTTTTTTATTATATGCCCCTCTTCTTGATTTGAAAAGTATTTAGATGAACACACTTGTACTATGTTTAATTTCTCTTTGCTTGGGCTTAGTGTTAATTGATAGCTGAAAATATAATTTTTCAGAAATGTGCCGCCCCAAATTTCTTCTTACTCACAGGTGCCAAAGTCATCTATCTAAAATGTACAACTGATCGTGTTACTTCTCTGATTAAAATTACCTTAAAATCTTCTATTACAGCTGTGGTTTTAACATTTTTTTAAATTTCTTTTTTTAGTTTGAACATAGGGAAGTGGTACAAAATGTGTAATCTTAAAAATAGACTTTTTCTTTCCTTTCTTTTTTCCTTCTTTTCTTCTTTACTTCCTTCCTTCCTTCCTTCTCTTCCTTCCTTCCTTCCTTCCTTCCTTCCTTCCTTCCTTCCTTCCTTCTTCCTTCCTTCTTTCCATCTTTCCTTTCTCTTACCTCGCCTCCCTCCTTTATTTATTACCTATCTGTTCATTTACCTATCTCAATCTCAGTCAATCAGTAAAAACAATTAGACACTTCTCAACATCTCTTGCTGTCAAGAATAGCTTGGCTCTTAACCATGGAATGTAAATTGAAACAAGGATGTCGTTTCCAGTCCAAGCTTGTTAGGGAAATGGGTATGCCTTTTTTATCCCCTCCCATTTCTGCTAGCTTAAAATTATCACCAGATGACTCCAAAACAGTAGTGAAGACTGGTTTTTAGTGACTCAGTGGAGCATAGCACTTCCCTACCTCTGACTTCCCTGGGCACTGATCAGAAATACCATTTTTGAAACTTATGTGAGTGAAAAACAAACAAACTTTTATTATTATTTGAACACAGAGGTATTCCAGGAATTATCTTTTATGGCTACTTGTATTACTTTAACTTCTATAGTCTGTTAATTTATGACTCTATAATGCCCTATGAATGTTTCACATTTATATTCAACTTATCTGCTTATAAATCTGTTCCAGCCATAATACTATGAGGTGTTTATAAGGGGTGTCTGAGATACATCTGGAAGTATTTGATGATCAATAAAGCATAATTGTGGAGTAATATTTAAAGTCAAATCTAGGTTGCTAAAGTATTCTGCTTGCTTATAGCAAATAGATCAGTAAAAACAATCAGACTTCACATTAAAAAATCTTTATACTTGTGAAATAAAAATAACATATACAATGAAGAAAATGACTTGCTTTATTTTTTAAATTTGTGTGAAGCATTTGAAAATATTACTAGAATGCAACTGCTTATTTAGAAAACATTTTTTAAAAGCTATTGAAAATTACATGTTTTATTTTGTAATCTTGAAAAAAGCTTAGAATGATGCAGAAGGTTATACTTATATTTTTAAGATGCAATTATGTCCTGAACTTCTCTTTGTTTCTTTAGGTGTTAACAATATATCTCTGTGAGATGAATTAACCAAGGTAGCAATTAGTGTACTGCAAGATGTCATTTGTTAAATGGGTGAGCTATCACATGGACAGACACTTTACTCTCAAAACCTCATTTACTTACAGAAATCAATAACTGTGTCTTTTTGGATCTAAGTGGTTTATATAACATCAACAAATTGTAGGAATACAATCACCACTGCATATCACAGCTGTCTTTAAATTAAAAAAAAAAAAGAAGTTAATGAAACTTTTCATTGAATGATATTCATATATAAATTTTAAGTCTAATACATTTGAGACTTACTAAGAGGAAATAGAAGTTTAATTTTTTACAGTTTGTTGATACCCTAAGTTTCATTAATTGGATATTATTAAAGTCATAATTTTAATGCTGGAAACTATCTTTTAGGTAAGAGATTACTTAGTCATTTGTTGTTATTTAATAGACTAGGACCACAGCCCGAGTACCTTGGTCCCCATTACACTGCTCATTACAGTGATTTCCAGTAGATGTAGTGATACTAGTAGGGTAAAGCTTGCAAATTTAGAGTTGTTTTCCATTGTCATGATACTGGGGAGTACCACTGTCCTCTAGTGTGCAGTGGATAAGGATAGAAGACTGCTAGAACAGTCTTACCTTACATTTCACTTGCATTTCAAAAGATCACTGGGCATTTCAGTAATTGAAACACCTGTTTGTAATTATCTGACTTAGAATTTACTTAAAACAGGTATCAACACAGTTATTTTTTGAAGTACCAATATATACAGCATTTCCCACAAATTTAAATTTTCATTAAATCAATAGAATGTTCAAAATTTTATCGAGTGGTTTACCATCTTGGAAACTCTTATTGCCAATGTTGATGCTGCTTGTGGTATTTGAGTCTATAACACCTGTATCAGTCTATAGAGCTGTAACATTTTGGGGTGATCCTACATATAACTACAAGAAGGCATTTTTATCACATCTTGTCATGATTATTTCTGTTCCTTTATTGCCTGAAGTGAGACTTTTTAAATTGTAAATAAATTTTCTTATAACTTAGTTTTTATTTTACAATTATAGCATGTTGTTGATTTTTTAAATGTATACTTATGTAAGTTTAATATATATCAATTTTATTTCAGGATAGTAAGTGGGACATTATTTATACTTAAGTCAGACTTTTATATTTCAATTAGAAATAAATGTGCTATCAATTGAAGCATTTTATTTAAATCCCTTTTAAATATTTGTTTTCTCATCACAGAATGCTTTAAATTGAAGTACAAGTAAAAAACCTTTCTGAATATGTGTTTAGGAGAAGGTATAATTATTAAGAGTTGAGACCAAATACCTCCATGGTTATGATATAAAGGCTAAATGTTTCTCTCTTATTTTCACGAGGTGCTATCTTCATAACTATGTGCTCCATCTCATTTTTTACTTTTTTTCTAATGTACACTACACAGTTATTAATTTTATCAGACTAACCTATTATCAGACCAACCTATGTGGAGACCATATTAGTTTTATTATAGTTTAACTGAACTAATTACTTTATATTCTCTGGAAGAGTATCTTTAAATAAAGTATAATATTAAATTTAATACTAAATATATATAAATATGATATATAAAATTGTTTTATTTTTTCCCTCCATCATTGTCTTCAACCATGAAATGTCAGATCCACTTTTCCTGTTACATAATTGCATATTAGACAGATACCCTATGTTTTCTGAAAATTTGGACATAAAATAATTTATAATTCAATTTTTGGTACTTTTTGTTCACATTCTTATATCTTCTTGTCCATCACTAGCCTAATTTGAGGAATTTTGAAAGGAAAAGAAAACAATCTCTTTTTTTATTCTGTCTATTTCTCTCTTTCTTTCAGCTTTTCTCCTTTTTTCTGTATTGTACAAGCATACCTCATTTTATTGTGCTAAACTATTGTACTTCAAAATACTGCTTTTGTTTTTGTTTTTTTTTACAAATTAAAGGTTTGAGGTAACCTTAGATGAGCAAGTTTGTTGGTGCCATTTTCCCAAGAGCATTTACTCATTTTAGTAATTTGCAATTTTTCAAACTTTTTATTATTATTATTTGTAATGGTGATCTGTGATTAGTGATCTTTAATGTTACCTCTGTAACTGTTTTGGGGTTCCACAAGCCAAGGAATATAAGATCACAAACTTAATTTATACAAGTGTGTGTTTCAATTTTTCTATCAATTGCCATACCCACCTCTTTCTCTCCTCTTTCTAAGATAGATTGTGCTTATAATCCAGTGGAAGATGTGATCGGACATATCATTGCAATTCTGTGTAATGAAGACTATGGTAGGAAATGTTCAGAGAGCCATATTTGCCCTTAAATAGGAAATATAACCCAAAGTTTGTGTGTTACTGAGGGCTTCTCAATGACATGTTGTTCAAGCTAAGAGGATGTGGAAAATGTTTTAAATAAAGGGCATGGCAACATCATGAGGCCAATGCTGTGAAGATGCCTGACAAATCGGTGACCTGAAACTGTCTCAGTGTCTTAAGCAGAGATCAGGAAAGAGAGACTTCTCAGATGAAGTTAATGAAGAAGACAGTTGAAGGAGTTGGGTGTAGTGACAAACAGCTGTGAAAATCTGTGTGCAAAGGAGCAAAAGTGAATTAGAGTTGCTTCATTTCAGTTACCTATTTGTTCAGCAATCATTGTGATATTTTTATTGAAAATAATTTTATAACTCATTTACTAAGGAGATAAAACAATATTTTAGAACCAAAGTGGAGCGTATCGGGGCTAAAAAGAACCTTAGAAATTTTGAAATCAAAATTTTATGATGACATCATTTACAAATGATGACACTAAGTTTATGAGAAATATTCTTTCCACTTACTAAAAAAAATCATTTAAATTACAAAACATTTTCAGTGTTTAGTATTCAGAAAAGACATGACTCACTTATCACTCATTTTGATTTTACTTTCATTCACATCCGTATTTAATATTGTGCATATTAACATTATGGATGTGTACTAGTCATATGTTAAAGAATTCAATAGATAAAATACACTTTAGAAACAATACACAATGTCTTAGAGCTCCCTGAGTAATCTAAATAATTAGAAATGAAACTCACTGATACTTAATCAACATTCTTATAGTTTATGAAACCTGAAACTCTAATTTTCACTACCACATACAACTGAAAATCCAAAATGACACCCTTCTGAAGCACTAACATAGTCTCTTTAACATCTGTTCAGTATTTGTTGACTTTTAACCCAATCTTCCAATCCATGTTTTTTCTTGAAATCTCTGTGGACATCCCATTGTCTCCTAGCACTTATGTCATGAATATAAATTTTAGGCAAAACAAGTTTTTAATTTCTATACCTGAATTGTTTTTTTTTGGGGGGGAGGTCTGAATATTTGCAGGACTCTTTATTTGAAAATTGTAAGAGGACTTTATTTTTCTTTACTTTTGTGTCAATCTTAAGTTTACTACTTTGTAGGAGCACTGTCTGTTACAAATAGAATCTCTCATATATCATTTCTGGAATTTAAATTCTCTGTAGAATAAGTCTTTCAGATTCATTTCCTTTTTCAAAAAAATAATTTACTAAATGATGATTTAAACACAGTATTATATTAGTTTCAGGTATATGGCATAAAGATTTAACATTTATATTTCTTACAAAGTGATTGTCAATAAGTCTAGTAGCCATCTGTCACTGTGCATCATCATTATGATGTTATTGCCTATATTCCCTATGCTGTACAATACAACCTCATGACTTATTTATAACTGAAAGTTTGTACTTAACCCCATTCCTCTTTTCCACCACGCCCATGGATTCATTTTTTTGTCTTACATATACACATTATTTTCCCACTTAAGTTCCTGAAATTTGAGATTTTTTATGTGACTGTATTTTTAGCATAAAATTAAATCTATTTTTCACTGTTTCCAAAAGGAATTTAATTTATTCTCCAACATTTTTATGCATTTTAGTGTGTTGGATGTGCCTTTTATGTTCAAATCAACTTACCACATTAAAAAAAAAGTCTTCAAAAGCATTTATAAAGGCTTTTTAATGTTTTTGATGGCTTTTAAATATCATATTAACATTTTAATGAGCTGAGACATATAGCTTACAGACTAAAATATGTTTACTACACATTTTATCTGAAATATCTTGCACAAATAGTGCCATTTTTAATGAAAAAAAATGCAGAACTGTGTTAAATACCCTAAACAGCTTCATGTTTTACTTGATTAAAATCCAAACTCTTTACCTGACCTAAAAGGCCTTAGCGATCTTGCTGTCCCCTAACTCAACCTTTTAACTTATCTCCTAAAATCCGTTCACTCTTTCACTATGTTCCAGCTACACTGGCTTCCTACTAAATCTTACCAGCTCAGGATCTTTGCACCTAATATTCCTTCTGCATGGAACACTTTATGTCTGATATCTGTGCTTGACTTCCCTCTATTCTTCAGTTTTTCCTTAAATCACTTCCAGGGGATCTCCCAACTATGCTATTTAAACTAGAATTCCCTTCTTTCTGACCCATCAACACGGTCACTCTCAAGCTTTATATATTCTTTATTTTTGCTTGAAGCACCTTTTGCAATGTGACATATATACTTTTTTTGTTTGTTTGTTTACTTGTCTAACCCACAAGGAATAGAATCTAGCTATAAAAACACTGTTATTTTGAATATTTGGCATTTATCCAATGTTCAGAACAGTGTCTGTCATATAAAAGGCTCTTAATATCTGGAAAATAATTGAATAAAATAAATTGCATTGTGTTTAGTATTACTAATATTTAATTACTTTCCTTTTGTTCAGAGCAATATGCTAACACAATTATATATTTATATGAGTTAATTAAATAAAAGTGTTTTTAAAGAAGTTACTAAAAATATGAATCTCTGGCTAACGCAGTTCTTTTGCTCTGAGATAGTAAGTTATGACTTCCTACTACCACGTCAAACTGCCAAAGAGTAACTGTGGTTATGAGAAAATAGCAGAAGCTTGTTTAAAATTAAACATTGTGTATTTTATAAATCAAGAGAGACTCTACAAATTCCCTAATCCTCTATACCACAAAAAAAAGAGGCACTTTCTAAATCAAAGGTTTTACTACTCAAGTGGTAAAATAAATCAAGCTATTTCCCAATACTACGTAAGTTATTGAATCTTTATTGAGGAAACTATCACTTCAGTTAGAAATCTCTTCTGTAAACACAGAATCATGGGGATAATTTCTACCAATGCCAAACAAAGTTTTAATTGTATTTCACTAGGCAGATTTACAAACAGTGTTCCTCCAAAGGAAAATCTCACTTTATGAAAAGACAACATACAGCAAAGTTGTAGCTATTCTGCAATGCTAGCTATTTTGTATTCATCTAAAAAGTAACAAGATTTAGATGACAAGCTATTCAATGTTAAAAGAGTATTAATGTAACATTTTCATCAAGAGAAACACAACAAAATATCAGAATAAAGAAAATAAGCAATGACAAATTAAATTCTTCCATCCTGACTGTAAGATAAATGATGGTGAATCATTAATCTTTCAAAACTGTCTTTTGTTAAGAAATTACATTGTCAAGTGCATTTGTTGCACTACCTGATGTTGCATTGATGCACTATTAATGTATCACACGTTGGAATCTCTCTTCACCCCAGTAACTTTAATTACTGTTTCTCATTTTCCTACTAGTATCCTGATAAAAGTATTATCATATAAAAGGGATATTTTTATAGAGCAAAGACAAACTGCCCCAACATAAGACAGTACAACTACCCTACCATAAAATAGCTGTAGTTAAGACCATAAATAAAGTCTTGCTTCTGCCAAACAAATGAACATTAGTAATATTAAATGTCCAATTGGGAAAACACATAGGTAAATATTTCTCAAAGGACATCTTAGATGATAAAAGACAAAAAAGGCCAGTCACTTTTTGAAGACTGTAATATGAATTGACCTTACAATTGTTCAGGCAACAAATGTTCCTTACATAACTTTATTTAGATAATGGAAGTCAAGAATACAATGTAATGTTTACAGAAAAAAATATAATAAAAATACAGATGCAGTACAAATACAAAGTGACATTTGCACAAGTACATTCAGAGAGCTCAATTCCTAATCATAAAATCATATATATTTTCAATATAGTAGTTTTTAAAATATATCTACTCATTTTTCTTAAAATGACATTTGTGAAGGTGAAAACAAAATATGTTATTAATTATACTCCTACTTGTGCTTTATTCGTCTTTGTGATTCTCTCAGCCAGTAAGAAATAGGAGGTTTAATCCGGGGTGGCTAAAGGAACTACTTAAATGTTTATTGCATTTTCCTTTTACTTAATTTGATTTCTTGATTTATTTCACCTTGTGTTTGTATAAAATGCAAAAAATATTTTTTTTTGTATAATTTTATCTAACACTTACCTACTTGTAGATTGTCTTATTCCATGGAGATCTTGAGAACACCGAAGACAAAGCAGAAACGACAACAAAAGGTAAATTTATGAATACAAGTAAACCATTAATATAAAGAAAAAAATAAATAAGTTCAGAAAATTAAAGATTATAGAAAAGCACATTCATAAGAACAGTGCTGGATAGGTTAAATTAACCTTGTTTGACTTTTAGCTTCCATAAACCCAAAGTAAAATGGAGGTGTGATTACTTCACTGGTTTTAGTAATAAGAGAGAAAATACAGATATCTTGAGAAAAGGAAATTATTAACCTCGAACAATGATCATAAATATTACTACTACACATTATCTCATATGTTGACAATGAAGAGTATCATGAGTAATGTAATCAAAACTATTGCTGTGATAAAGACTGGAATGGATTTTATGCAATTCTTTATTAATATGAATTTGATCATGTAGAAGACACTGCAAAGTTATTTTGGGAGACCACACGATAATATTGTTTTAGTGAGGAATAGGAGGCTTATTCCTGGGCGGATTGCTTTTTCTGTATAAAGAAAATTCTTATAGTGCTTTTTAATTAAAGGAAGAGACTACTTTACTGCAAAAGATTCACAAGTAAAATTACATCTACATGCCTATTTATACTTCTTAAGGACCTGGATAGGAGCTAAGTTTTTAAAAGCTTGCTCAGAACTGGGACCTAAAAGTAGAGCTAACCTAAGTTCTGGGTAGGTTTGGCTGAAAATACATCTTCAGACAAAATGAAGATTCTTTTTTTCTTAAAAGAAAAATGTGGATCTATCAAGTACATGAATGATTTATTAAAAACCTGAAATTATGAACCATACAGCATGTTTGAAATAATTTTTGCTTGACAATTTCAAAATTCTTGTCATTATCAGTTGTTTACAATGGCATAGGCTGAAAAAGATCTATAATTCTTCCAGGAAAGTTTAATTTTATGTAACATTGTATCTTAATGATTCATAGAAAAAATTGGTTGCAAAATACATCTGATAAATAAGTGAAAATTTTGAACTGCTTTTTATGATTATTAGCAAAACTACCTAAATATGGAAAGAATCTAAAAAGGGAGATACTAGTTTTGCACAGTTGATAATTAAAACTTTTTGTATGATTTGATAGCCATTACCTGTTTTTACTCATAGCTAACTGTATTAACTCCTGGTTAATAATGAGCACATTACAGGATTTGTATATCTTGGTTATCTGTGATAGACAGGAATAGAGTCATGTGTGGAGGAAGGAGGTCTTTTAATTGCAGGTCTTTTAATTCCATAGGATAAGTACGCCCACTGAAGCTAATATTGAGCTACCACTGTGCTGCTACTAAAAGCGCAGCTGGAAAGAGATGCTCAGTAGTACACTATTTTATAATATTTTCATCGTACAGAGTTCAATACATATTTCATTGCATAGATATAACATATTTAAACAACCTCAAGAGTTTAGATAATAGTAAAATGTGGTGTAAAGTGATGGATTTTGAGTATTTTTTTATTTATAAGTTTGTATTGTTTACTTTTTAATAGTAGTTGTATTTAACAACTGGTTTGCAAAATTGCTAAAAATTTACAAATTGATTATTATTAGCCTGTATAAACAGATTCTAGTACACCTTAGATCATTGAGAGACAATAGAATATAATTTAAAAAAAATATATCTTTAATGAGAGTGCGATGGGCCAGAAGAAGAGCCAAATATATACTGATTTCAACTTTGCTAAACAGAGTAGAATTACAGATAAGATATAATCCTTATTAATGAATAGAGAAGCTTAAGTTGAGGGAGGAGAGAAGAGGGAAAGGCCAATTGAAGTAGTCAGAACACAAACATTTACCAATGAAGTTTGCAGGTTCATGTAAGTGTGGTTGGCGATGTTTCAAAACAATTACAACAGTAACATCAAAAATCCCTTGCAGATCAGCATAACAAATAAAATAATAATGAAAATGTTTGAAATATTGTAAGAATTACCAAAATGTGTCCCAGAGACACAAAGTGTAAAAAAAAAAAAAAAAGAGCTGATGGATTTACTCAATGCAGGGTTGGCACAAACTTGCGTTTTTTTAAAAAAATGCAGTATATGTAACGTGCAATAAAGCAAAATACAATAAGATATGCTTTTATGTGTTTTATTTTCTATTATAATTTTTTCTGAAGCTCCTGTTGAACACTTTGACAGGTAAGACACAGACTGATTATAGTTCTGGGAAGACCCATGAGGATAAAGTACACAGAAGGGAAATAAATTTTGAATTGAGATTATATATATTTCTAAGAAAACTTGAATAATTTGAAGTAAATAATGGTAATGTGGTAGGCAGAATAATGGTCCCTCAAAGATGCCCACCTCCTTATTTCTGAAACCTGTGAATGTTACCTTACCTAGCAAAGAAGTTTATATGTGATTAAATTAAAAGATTTTAAAATAGATTAATCTAGATTATCCACATAGGTCCAGTGTAATTACAAAGGTCCTTATAAGTGACACAAGAAGACAGGAGAGGAAGGGTCAGAGAGAGATTTTGAAGATGGAGGAGAGGGCATGAGCCAAGTGTGTAGACAGCCTGTAAAAGGTAAGAAAAATGGAAACACATCTTTCCTAGAATCACCAGAAGCATACATCCAGAATTTAACATCTTGATTGAACCCACTGAGACACGTACGCAACTACTGACCTCCAGAACTGTAAGATAATACGTTTCTATTGTTTTAGGACTTTGTGGTATTTTTTTTTTTAACAGAAGCAATAAGAATCTAATACAGTTAGCAAATGTGTCTGTCTTTGGAGAAGAATAAAACCACAGGGTTGCTTCTCAGAAAAAGAATACTATACTTTATTTATTGGTTTCATTTTAACCAACTCAACACAATTTAATTTTCATTCTTTTTCTTTCCTGGAGAAATAACCTCAAAATCCCATAAGTGAATTGTTTCTGCCCCTCTAACTTGCAATGAATCTGCAGTGATCAGCAAGGAAAGTTCTCTAAACTTTGTCATCTTAAGTCCCTTTTTCATCTCTTGCTGAATCATTATTTTTCGGACTTGTTCATTTATTTATTAAACATCCTCTTCCTTCTTACACATATGATTGCTTTTTTCTCATTCTTTCTCTTTTCTGGTAGAAAGGTACCACTTCTGACATTTCAGAATTCAAGTCCAATGTGCATACAACATTGATCCTGACCATAAGTGATATATAGTATCAGTTAGTGGAACAGTTCATCAAAATAGTAAGAGATCAATGAGCAAGAATTCTTCTGTATAATATCTATAAATATCTATAAGTAGCATTAACTTGACTTAGTATTCCATTCTTAGTATTCCAAGAATGGAATATCATTTAAATTGTTAAAATACAGTTTGGCAATTTTCTTTTTTTCCATTAGGTTTAGTGCATTTTAATAAATGAAATTTAGAAAAAGCAAGAGAGCACAGACTGCAATAGTTGGAGCCAGCTAATGTCAATTCACTGATGACAGAGTATGCAGTCTTATTATTATTATTATTATTAATTATTACAGTGATTATTATTATCTAGGAGAAGATGAACACAGTAGCTTTCAGAGTTGCCTGTTATATGGTTCTCACTGTCCCCCAAACAGCCTTAATCTATAAATCACTTTTTTTTTTTTACTTGATGGAAAAAATCTCTTAAAACCCATTAATATTTACTTATTTTATATTTCTGGTCTGTTATTCATTTGGCATTTTCTTCTTATTTTTAGATTTTTGTAAAACTTAACTTAAAATGAAATTACCTTCTCCAAGATTTCCTTTACATTTCTTTTTGTTATAACACACATGAATTACAGACAAGTAATATTTTTTTCAATGTTTCAATTATAATGACATTTTTGAGGGATCTTGTAATAATAAAGCAAAATATTTAATGTCAGAAATATAAAAATAAAAATGTAAAATCATATACAATGTGTTTTTACTCTTTTAGAGTAATATATTTTTTTAATTCAAATATCTTTATAGGATCTTCTTTGCCATTTCATTGAAATTAAAATTTATCTTGCTATTTATATTTTTCTTCCTATGCCTCCTGTCATTCTTGGTCATTTTATTTTTTTGTAACCTATGTCCTAAAAGTCTGCTGTACATACTGAGTGTATTTCTAAGTCTATAGATTTGTTTAGGCTATTTCCACCATCTCAGAGGTTTTCTTGTATGTAATGACATGTTTTGGCTTTTATTGGTTTATACATTTATTTAGTTGAGAAGTTTTTCTGATCAAAATTTCACAAATCAAAAATATTGTAGCACATAATAGAAATTGAAAAACAATCAAACTGACATAGTTTCTGTCCTTAAGTAACTAATAATTGTTCTGTAGAAGTAAATATACAAAGACTAACTGACAGTTTTGGTAAACACAATGACAACATATTCTTGGATGTTAAGGAGGCTTCTTTAAGGAAGCAAGCTATTTGTTTAGATAGAATAAAAGAAGGAGCTAGGTAAAGGACAGACAGTGAAGAGAACCATATTCAAAAGAAAGTACAGCTGGTTGGTGTTTATTGAATGCAAGGAGTTCAATATATTTAAAGAACTGAAATAAAATTGGAAGCTTGCAGAGAGTTTCTTGCTAGGGTTGAAGGCATGGTCAGAGGAGAGAACCTGCAGAACCCTATCCTCAGTTTTGAGGAAATTTTTATTTGGGATGTAACCTGATTATAATTTCATTTTGTTAAGATATCTTTGACTTCTGTGGGCACTCGAAGGGTGACAAGTGTGGAAGTAAACTGATTTACATTGTGGAATTGCTTCTTGTAGCTTTCAGTCAAGAATGAGAAGCTCCTCTATGTGTTACAGACGTGAAAATCTCAAATAGGGGGAATATAGCTTACCTCAATTATCCTGACCAAGATCAACACAGCCATCGCTCATGTTCTCAGTCTGCACCACCAGAGTGGTTGCTCTGGTAGCTTGCAAGAATAGTTGCAGAGCTTAAGAAACTTTCAGAGTCCACATCTATCTTAGTGTGGATCACCAACATGAATGCTCTCAAGAAGTCTGTCAGGAAGTCGTGGCGAACCTGACATTTGCAATTGCCTCCACAGAATAATGGTCTCTCTTTCTCTTCTGACTTCTAAATCATGTGTGAGGCCTTCCATTGCCTGACTTTTACTCAGAATCATATGAGGAAGGATTCTGGAAAATAAAATTTCTATCTTTGTCCATAAAAGTCAGAAGGTACCTTAGAGGAGGGGTGGAAGTGATGCTGAATTGTCATAGGCAATAAATGCAAATCTACTCCTTTGTCAACTGAAGATTCATACACATCAATTTGCCAATTTTAAGTTTCTAAATAAGAATGTTAAAATTATTTTTTACTCTAACACAAGGCAACTCTTTCCTGTCTATAACATGGGATGGACTCCCCTATCTATGATAGAGATATGATCATTCTCTCCTCAAAAGAAGAAATATAAAGTTCTGTATACCATAGCATCCATCTCGAAGTTAGTTATGTTCACTCCTTTTTTAGTGACGTCTCAAGCTCTTTGTGATAAACTTTAACATAAATATTTAGTGGATGTGTCTTAGTTTGGAGTCTGTTTAAAAGCAAAATTAAGATGAAGATTTGAGTATCGTAATTTGTTTGGAAGATGATATCACGAAATAAAGATGAAGATACTGGGATAGTTAGATAGAGAAGGAGAGATAAAATAAGATGTATGTCACTGAACCAAATATCACTATGGAGAACGTGACTCATTCTCTATGTAGAATGTACTGTAGATGTGTCCTTCTCCAGGATAAAATGCTTGTTCTCTCCCTCCACTCATTGAAAATAGATTATCTTCTCTGGGAGGTAATAATTTTTATTTTTCAACTGAGTGACTTCATAAAAAAGTCTTTGAAGTATAGCAGTGAAAGAATGGGCAGAACCTTTAGGTGATTTAAATCAATTCTAGTATCAACTTCCTCTTCCAATCAAAATGGAGTATCAAAGACTATATTCACCAGCCCAGTTGAAACAACTAAATTAATGGATAAAATATGAAATAGCTTCATTCAAGATATTTAACTTATAGGCAACCAAATGCAGTGATCTATGAGAGACTGATGAGGTGAGATCTACGACTGCCACAGTTTACTGACTGATGAAAAATTTCAGGTAGAATCTTGAAAACTGCTTGAATTCAGTCGATGGAACTGTGAACATGGAGAAGCAAAGGCAGCTGGCATTCACAGGTAAAAGACTGGCGAGGAGAGACTTGAAGTGAGAGGGCAGCAGAGGCCTGTGGAGCCTCATTCAAGTATTCGGTAGACTGCTGTGTGTGAGGAAATTACTGGAGAGCTGGAAATTAAGTATGGATGCAATGAGAACAATCATCATAAATCTTTGAGGATACCACTGATCTCTAAACCCTTCCCAGAGTACAGTAATGCTTCTGCTTTACTCTTCTGACTGGAGAGTGAAATGTCAGACTCATCATTTGTTCCTTCTTGTCATAACAAACATAGGTCAGAGATCCTTTGAGGGTTTAGCCAATGTCAAATAAATTGATACTAATTAATTATGCATCCAGAGACCAGGAGAATGGTTACAGGGTAGGACCGTGGGTCCAGTTCATTGGACACACCATGAGATGTATTATGGCCAGGAATCTATTTAACACTTGGCCTCTTAAGAACCTAAATCTAACTAGGGCATGGGGCAGATTGATGACACTTTCGGGATTTTAGTATCTGTGTCACCTTAAGCTCTGTTTTCAGTTTCTCACTAAAAGTCTAGGTATTCTTTATTTCCTTGCTATACAATGATCCAGTAAATAGCCAGTTTGCTTTCAGGAAGAATTAGCAAAGTATTTCTTGCACAAGCATTTCCTGGGATAATAATTCTTTTTAAGTGATTATACTAGTTCTGAGAACTGTTTTGAATATGTAAAGTGGGAGAGTGGTCATTATTTTCCATCATGGTAGCAATAACAGCTCTTGAGTTTCTTTTGCTTATAGAAGTCAAACAGTACCCTCATATCAACATCTATCATCCCCATAGGAGGACTATTGTGTATTATTAAGCACTCCAGATTATTGTGAAACATGGCACTGTAGTAGTCATTCTGGCATTGTTTCCCATCAGAAGAGTATTCTAATTCTTCTTTTGTAGGTAAGTGCAGCCACCTGGGTTCTACTATTCTGGAATCCTATCATCCACACTGAAATGAAGAAGCCTAGTTTTGTGCGACTTTTCCTACTGTTGAATCTGCTGCAGAGCTATTGCTGACCTTAATAATTATAGTGCCCTCTGTACTAGTACAGTCTGTGTGTGTGTGTGTGTGTGTGTGTGTGTGTGTGTGTGTGTGTGTAAGTAATGTTTTCTAGGCCATACTGGAGAACAAAGTGAAATAGTTCTTCAGTCTATGTAAAATATCTGTATCTATATCTATCTATCCATCTATCTATCTATCTATCTATCTATCTATCTATCTATCTATCTATCTCTCTATCTATATTTTAGGCTTCTTCCTTGAGTTTGCTTACCCCTTCCCCAGTACTCTGCAAGGCTGAAATTGCTATAATCTTATTTACTAAGGGCTACTATTGTTTCAAAACTTTAAGAATCCATTCTAAAAGTGTATTACGACCAGATACAGATGTTCTTGTCAACATGTTAAAACTTGACTATTGGAGAGTGATCAAAAAAACATAAACTAAATTTTATTCAGCTATATATTTCAACTCGTCCCAGTTCCACAACCTCAAGATTCACTTTCACAAATATTCCTTTTGTTCCTGCTGGTACTTAACATCTTGTGATATTTTTCTATAAATAAAATACCTAATCCCACAACAAGGGATATGCTTTTCTGCTTGAGCTTTACTGAGCTCTAAACCCAGTTATTTGTCTGGGAGCAATGGTGCATGCAGGGCTAGAAAAATGCTTACAAGATAAATGGTTTGGGTGAGGTTTCTCTAATACTCCAGGCAGTATTGGAGAGCAGCTAACTTCTAGTAATAAGGTATATGCTGTTTGTGCCAGCCTTGAGTGTTTAAGATAATTTGTGGATTTACATGTCACACATACAACATTCTGAGTGTCTCATTCATTCCCTACCATGTGCTAGTTTTATCATAGGAGATCTATCAAAAGTCTATATTACTTTCGTAACCATTCTCTCACTTTTATGGTTAAATCTGTGGCTTGATTTGTAGCAGTTTGCACTGTGGCTGCAAAAGTGGAGGGCCTCAATAAATGATGCCATGGAAGCCCTCCGCAGCGTGCCTTGAGTGCTATTTAGCTAACACAAGCCTGTTTGATAGAAGGCTTCTAAGGACCACAGAAACCAATCAGCCTCTAAATCGTCATCATCGCTATTGCCTTTACTTTGTCCAAGTGCTACAACAGAAGTATGATTTAATTATTTTCTTTTTACTTGTGTCTCATCTGAGTCTCTCAAAAGTGATCATCTCAGGATCATAATGCTATGATACACCCTGGATCAATTCTACTTCCCACCAGCAGCGGGATCCTGCTGCCAACTGAAAAGTGAGTATCACAAACAGAGGATCTGCTCAGGGCCATTTCTGCTACAATTAGCTTAGACTAGAAACCTGAAAATAGAAGGTGTCAATTCTCTCTAGAGAATTTTGTCTTAACAAGTAACTGCTTGAAGTAGACAGTATAATGTTATGGGGTGAGAGGAAGATGTATGATAGTGTTTATTAGCTCAACATTGTGTTACCTTTCAAACCTATCTTTTTTTTTCTCTTTGTTGTCTCAATTGCTAACAGCCTGTTTACTGTCCTTAATTGCGTTATAATGTAATCGTTCATGCATTATTTTTCTTTATGCATTTTCTAAATATAATTTATATATATCTGTGTGTGTATATATATTTAGCAATAAATACCATATTCTGGAGAAGTAGGTTTATCAACTACTTTATCATTAATGTAAAGTTATGTTACAGATCAAGTGTCCAAGTAATAATAGCACAATTAAATAAATAATAATTAAGTACATATTTATTTGTTATCTATAACATTCCATATTCAAATTTCTCAATGTAATGAATGCAAGGTAAATACAAACATATTTCAAATTGTGATGGATGAAGGTCTAACTCTTTTTAATATATGTATGTTTGCTTAGTCTTAAAAAAATAGAGAGGTATAAAATTGCTTTTCTATTTTTTATGATTTCAATGCAAAATAATTGTATTTCATCATCTAATAATAGCTTGAATAAGTAAAAAATATTTATGTTTAATTAACTGATATTTACTTTAAACAAGTGAAAGATGTACCACATCAAGAAATCTTCATATATCAAATGCTCTGAGTATTTGTATGAAAATATTGAAGGAGATGATATTTATGTTGCTAAATTTCTTCAATCTCAGACTTGTGCATATTAGATAAATATGAATCCATGTGTTAAACTTGCTACCATGTTGGATTCTATAATTAATAACATAAGAAAAAATAATTTTTCATAACAAAAACATATGTTATGTTTTAACACATATACATTGAGCACTTTAAACCTGAATTAAATTTAATATCTTTTC
This sequence comes from Macroglossus sobrinus, assembly GCA_004027375.1. Classification (NCBI taxonomy): domain Eukaryota; kingdom Metazoa; phylum Chordata; class Mammalia; order Chiroptera; family Pteropodidae; genus Macroglossus; species Macroglossus sobrinus. The sequence goes on along the minus strand of PVKZ01002803.1, from coordinate 43,198 downwards.
CTGAAATTATTTCCAATAACTAATGTGTCTAGATAAAAATTGAACAAAATTAAGCAATAATGAATCTAATTTAGGGCTGGTGTAGTATGTAAACCTATAAAAACTCAGATTCCTTAATAAAAATTAGCCAGTTTTGTAAAAAAAAAAAATTCTCAGTCTTCTTACTCTAGTTCATATTTAATTTAGCATATACTAATCAAAGGTGAGGGAATGGATGGTCTATTCTCTTACAATAACATCTAATTCAATTTGTTCTCAAGGATCTGCATCCTCACAAATATGCTGCCTACAGTGTCACTTCATCGGAAAGAACAATTTAACTTTCCCCTGGTCTTGTCACCTTTTTTACAGGGTACTTTCTCACATGGAATCTGATCTACTTGTTAGAAGATTAGCAAGGGAGTGTATGATGTCTCAAAAGTCATCAGATATCATTAGAGGCTCCAACAAGTCATAATTAACTTTATGTTTAAATAAGAGAACAACAGAGCCCCCAATAACACATCTGGTCAGGCAGCCAGGACACTACCATGGGAGTCATGATGTCTAAACATAAATTGTGTAGGCTGGACTTGCAATGTATACTGATCAGAAGCAAGGCAACTATTAATATGTCAAGGGAAAAGAAATTTCTAATAAAGTGAACAGATGTCCTGGAAAGACTGAAACATTAGCCTTTAGCTTAATGGCTGTAGCACATATACTTTCAAACAAACATGACCCTACGCAAGAGTCAGCTCTTATTATAAGCCAAGAGCTAGTTTGAACCTGAGGATGAATAGGGAGGCAGTGTCTCCTGGGGCCAACATAAAATTGGCAGAATAACGATAGTTAGAGACAATAAAAATAAGATGAAACTCTTATTCTCTGGGCCAATTTCTTTGAGATTCTTTGGGCCAAATTTTAAAAAGTCCCTCCAAACCAGAAGATATTATACTTCCAATTAAGCTTTTAAGAGAGATTAGTTATATTTTAAGAAAGGATTCTTATAAAATACTACCCAAATCATTTGAGCTCCTTTTACCTGCTTTTGCACAGAACTGCTCTGTTTAGTCTCATATAGCTCAACAAGCTTCATTTGCAAGTCTTTAAGCCAGGCAGAATGGAGTCACTTGTTACTACTGGAAAAGCACAGAAAATCAGAATTTTCCCTTTTTTTACATTTTTTGAGTAGTTTTTTTTATTCCCTTTCTCTTTTTCTTGTACCTCTTTCACCTAATCTCTATACTTGGCTGTTTATCTTCTGCTTCACTCTCTCTGTTTTTTATTGACCAACTTTGATGCTATATTATTATCATGAAGGATAAGCTCCCGTTAATGCACAAATTCCTCTCCTCTCCTTTATCAAGATGATCATATCAGACACCAGCATTTAAGGACAAAGATACTTATTTAGAGAGTAATTGTTGAGAGTTGAAAACAAAGCCTTGAACTCAGAGGTTGGTATCAAAAATCCAAGGATCATTTATCCGATTTTGCACTGGAGAAAAGATCTCTTTTCTAATCAAGAGCTTGCTTTTCTCTCTTTGTTTCTTCCTCCTTTAAGTCTGTTTTTTTTTTAACCTCAATATATATATATATAAAAGTAGAGCAAATTTAAATGAATTCTTATGTACCCATCATCCAGCTTCAATATAGTCTCAAATCAAGGTCCATCTTGTTTCTCTGCCATTACCCATTCCTCTCCATTTTATTATTTTTAAAATCTCAGATATCAAATTATGTCTTTCATAAATATCTTGACAGAATTTTTTTTAATATTAATACAACATATATTATTTAACCATAGATTACCTATATATCTCCTACTGCTTTGCAAAATAATTTTGATTGCTTGTAAATACACACATAATTATCCTCCATGATAAATAACATATAGGTCATATAAAATAGCCAAGTATATGTGCAGGTTAAATGACAGATCTGCTGAAGAAGGACTATCATTTCTGTGCAAAGCTGGAGGACATCTGTTCTTTATCTGCCTGTACTTTTGCTCACAGTAGGAAGCATTACATGGCTCATATTAACAGTTGGGGCATTATTCAATGAAGAAATGGTTTTGACATTATGTAGCAAATTATCCCATAGTCTGACTAAACACAGAATCTGTGATTCAAATGACAGATAATAAACAGAGGTTTACTGCCAAGTTTACCTAAAGTAAATGCAGAAAACTCAAACATTCTCTATTAAAAAGACAACATTATTGCAAAGTATTTTTCCTCCTTTGGAGAATTATTATGCCATTGTGTTTATTCTATTTATGATAAATTGTTCACATAAATTTTTATTAGAGATTCAGATTAGTTTTTACTATCTGGAACATTAGTTTGAAAAAAAATTAAAAAATGATCCTTATTTGCAAATATAAAACAATTATGAAGAGACAAAATGAATGATAAATCTTGAAAAATGCTAAATAAAACAGAATGAAGGCAAAGCCTATCGTAATTACAGTAGTTTGACTCACATATGCCCTGAATTCTACAGTTTTATCACATAAAAATTAGAGATTATCAAAAAGTGATAAAGAGCTTCATTTTCTTTATAGAAAAAATAGAGCCAGTGCCATCAGGAATAACACATATTACTACTGATCAAAGATAGAAATAATTACAAGATTACATTTTACATTGTTTTAATATTGAACATGTTGAATTAATTTTCTAAGTTATTTTGTTATAAATATATTAAAATTAAAAAAAAATTTCTGAAACATCTGCTCTCAGTTCTGACTGACTACACTGATGGTAGAATTTTTAGATTTCCTAAACTTCCTTGAAGTTACTGGACCTGAGGGCTTGAAAGATGCAGAAAGAACAGGAGCAGAGTCTGAGAACCCTGATGACAGCAGAAATCCAAATGGCACTCAAAGAATGTTAGCAGCTATCACACTAGTGGAAGATATCAACTATCAATGAATTTCATGTTTTTTTCATTTTCTCTTATTCTTCAATAGATTTAAGACTACTTTTCAGTAGTGACATTTTATCCTATTGAAGAATAAACTTCAACCAAGTGCATTGGAAGATCTAATTGGCTTTAGTAAGGGATTCATGATTTGGGAAGCAACTGGAAGGGCATGCTGAGGGGTTGTACAAAATGGAAAGTTTGGCAAAAAAGTTATAATCATAATAAAACAAAGAATTATAAATTAAACCAGGTTATCTTCTTTGTGGGAGGGGTAGGAGTAGGTGTGTGGGAAGATTTAGAGGGATGGATAGCAGAAGTTTTATTATGCAGATTACCTTACCAATATTGAGCAGGAAAATCTAGACTGCTAATTTTAAAATTTCACTCTTGGGAGATGCTGATACTGCAGTTAGGTTAGTTATTAAGTTTTGGTTTGAGGACATGTCTCTGAACCTCTCATGTTTGTGGGGTCTCTGACCCTAATTTATGTGAGGTTCCCATACATATGTATGTAATTAATTTAATCATTTCTTTTGTTAATCTGTCTCAAATAGATTTAATTATTAGACTAGCTGAAAAAACCTGAGAGACAGTAAAGAAAATTTTTATCCATTTTAATAAATTCATTTCATTTGCTACCAAAAATCAGTAAAAGAGAGGAACATATTGCTACCGGACGGCAAACACACAGAGGCACATATAAACAAATACACAAAAACAAAAAAGGATAAAGCTCATACAAATGAAGTTATGAAAGAAAAGTCACACACTAAATAGTGCAGAATATATGAGTTGAATGACACATATTTTAAATAAACACAATTATTCTGTTTAGAGTAGTCAGTTTAGTGGTAATTTTAGGATGTAAAGTTTGGTAAATGTAAATAAAATATGTGTCTATTTATGGAATAGTAGAATATTACTTTGGCATTAAAAGTAACTGCTTTAGCTAAAAGTCAGTAATGGTGATTGTAATTAAAAACTACAGTGGGGAATATGTAGAAATAAATGAATTGAGGAATATATAAAATCATATGCAGTGACCTCAGTATTCAGGAGTATGTAAAAGAAATATCATACAATTTTTATTTGGAATTTTGGGAAGGTGGGATGTCAAATATGAAGAAGAGAGCAAACAGAACAAAGATAATGACAGAAATAGAATTCATAAAGCCACTCTAAAAGTTTGTATCAAACTCACACATATTCTCTCCAGTATTCTTTTCCAATTTATCTCTGCTCTCGAATATTTAAATGTCACAAAATAATTTTAGGATGTCTGTCTTTTTCAGACACTCAGTAATCACTTTATCACTCTTTAAATGTCTGTTTATGATATTTTAAGGGATAATTAAAGGGATTATGTGGAGAAAAAGAAGAGAAAGTTTAAAAATGCTTTAATATGATTTATAAGTATGAAATGCCAACAAACTGTTCAATCCTGCTAGGGTACTATGAAATTTTATTTTTTTAAAAGTTAAAAAGAAAGATGACACTCAAAAAAATTCTGAGAAAATTAAGTAAAGGTTAAATGGGAAGTTTGAGTTGCTATATCTATGTATCCTCTATAAATACTCCTATAAATACAGAATTTCGAGACATTAGTTGGTGTATAAATGAATACATCTGTTTAATATTATGTGGCACTTTTCTTTGATTAAACACTTCCCACACATTTGATGAAGAACATAGGGAGTCTCTATTACTTAAATGTCTTTCATTTGCCCTGTACTAGGGGCTTATTCCTGCTAGGAAGATTAGCTTTGCATGATTTGGTTCACTTCCATAGTGGGAGCCATAAATCCATCAAAACACATAAAAAAGACTGATGGACTCCTAATTAAAGCTTGAATTTATAGTAGAGACCGCCTTCTAGGGGAAATTTTTCATGAAGCAATGGAGTAAGAAATGCTTATTTTTATCTATTAAGAGGTTGTTAAGTTTATTTTGAAGGGATAAAATGAAACCTTAAGAAACATGTATCTAGTTACTATATTAACTCTATTATAAGCTGGTAGCAAAGATATGACATTTGGCACACAAAACTGGGTCGTAAACTACTATAAAACTTGTTTATAAAAATGTTGGTGCAAAGGTGATCCAAATGATAAACGAGGAAGTGTTGATATTGACAGAACACTGTCAATTTAGATGCCAGTGGACTGTCTTGACACTGCAGCAGAGTGCCATAGCTCTTGATCAGTGAGGATCTTTTTCAAAGAATAAACTATTTGTTTTAAATGGAGATGAAGTAGGATATCCACAATATTATTTTTACCTCTTGCCTCACCATTATTTTTATTACTAGAAATATTCTCAAATAGATTATTTTAATTTTACTCTATCTTAAAGTCTAATGCAATGCTTAACAAAATAATAATTTCAAATAGAAAGTAAAAAAATATCTTGTATAATTAAATACTGACTATCACATCTTACACCCCAAATTAAATATTAGTTCACAGAGGTGTTGTTATCTGAAACTAATTTGTGAGATGCCACAAGATAAAAACCTTAGAAATAAATGGACATATACTATTTCAGCTAAAAAAAAGTGACAAAATACCTACAGGTATAGTTATTTTAAAAATCTGATTTGTACTCTTTTACCAATTTTTTGTAATGTTTATCATCAAACACCACATATCTATGGACTTGCCACCCCCCGCCCACACACACACAAAGAGAAAGAAAAAAATGAATGTTTATAGTGAGTTCTGTTTATTAAGGGACATAGTGTGCTACATAAAACACTTTCTACATTTTGTTGTGCTCTATGCTATAAAGAAAAAATGTATTTTTTTAGGCCATTTGTATAGTACATGCTTAAGAAAGTTCACGCAACTTAATTGCTCCCATGAGAGAATACTGATTATTTGAGAGAGATTCATATGTTCAAATTCTTTAAAAGTGAATGTAAATCTGTCAAGTTGAACACATATTTTTCAAAAATATATAACTAACATATATTCAAATAGACTAATTAAATCTGTTAGTAGTAAAATAACTGATTTTACTGACCAACAATCTGACTGATACAGTTTGTTGTAAAGTGGAACATTATAGTTATTTTACAGAGATAAGCAAATCCTTTGAATAGCTATTCTTAAAACTTAACTTGAATTTTCATTTTTATAATCTCAATGTAAGATACAACCAAGAAATACTTTGCAGTTTAGAAGGATAATTCGTTTGTTAAAGACAACTATTAAATATTTTATGCTCAATTATACTGGCATTTCTCATGATAAATCACTTTTAGTGTAATTGATTCATATTTCTTTGAATGTGTTGTTAGCATTAACTGGCACTGAGTATACATTTGTATGTATGCTTGTGGTCTGTATGTATGTATATATTGGGGGACATCTCTCTCTCTGTAGCAGAAAATGTATCATAATTATTGATTCAAAACATACTCATCATAATTCTATATGCAATCTGCTTTATTGTAATTAGTTATTTTAATGATCTAGCAAGAACCTATAAAACCATTCACATCTACACTCACACCTCCACACAAGAGCTGAAACCTTGGAGTAGAAGGAATATTTAAATCCCTGCTTCCTCACTCACCTTTGACATTGATAAGATCATTATCTGAAAGCTGATTCTAATAATTATCTTCTTAGTTTTTTAACAAAATATAATTAGCATTCATATTTTTTCTCCTTTAAATTATTTTGACTTTTAAATAGATGATCATATATACTATAATAAGACTCAAAAAATATTTTGTTATAATTTATTTATTTATCTTAACTATTATAATATAGCATGACAAGAATACACTATGGAACAAACATCCATTGTTCTATTTATGAGATCTGAGTTATTTTCAGGTTTTAACTATTCAAAAAATTGTTCCCCTAAACATTTTTGTATGTTTCCTGTCAAACTTGGAAATTTTTTTTTTTTAGAGATTTGCTTGAGTTAGTCTTTAAGATATGCAGGTGTAAAGTTCTTATTTTAGAAGTTATTGCCAATCTGTTTCAACAAGCAATGTATAAAATAGGGCAATAGATTATAGGTAAATGAGAGATAGATAGATAGATAGATAGATAGATAGATAGATAGATAGATAGATAGATAGATAAATAGATGATAGGTAGATAGATTATAGATAGATGATAGATAGACATTTGTATTAATCTGCAACCACTGTCATGAGTAATTTAATGGTGATGTCAGTGTACTTTCAGTTACTCTTTGCCAAATAAACAAATAAGTCACTATGATTAGTTATGGCTGCAAGGAACACTTTTAATTTTTAGCAATGTTAAAAAATATGTATATTTTAGAATGTGAAATACACTTTTTTGCATAGGTCATAATATATGGGGAGAAAAATAGGCAGACTGCTAGTCTTTTCAGATTTTCCCCTTTAAACTAGAGACCTGCTGTATCAAATGGTTACAAGGTCTTTGTATAATTATTCTTTGAAAGTAGTGTGATAGGTCATCCTCTTGAAGTTGTATAAAAGGAGAATCCAAATATCTTTGGCAAGGGAGTAGCATTTCCTTCATTGAGACGGAGTTAGAATCTGTTTTTTTTTTCTTTTTTTTTTTATACTGTCAGATTACTTTCTGTTAAATATTAAATCTTTTAACATTGTCTTTGGAGCAGTATGTCTGTTCAGTATAGCTCATTGCCCTCCTAATCAAGGTACAGAAACACTGCCTACATTGCAGATGTCAGAAATTAGTTAAGTGCAAATGTAGTAACTTTCAGCTATACTTACAACTGTTTTTCTCATTAGCAAACATGCTCAGGGCAATATTGATTTTTAATGCTAGTCATTTTTCTGGGGTATCATATTTTCCCACATTTTTGTTTGGTATAAATATCCTCAAAGATTTTTTAAATTTACAAATGCAATTCTAATTTTTGTTTGTCAGATATATCACTCCACTCTTTTCAGGGAAAGAAGATAAGATATGAACCATAAGCATAATATCACATTTATGGAACTCCAGATGTTTACCTTTTAAAGTTAAGTCTCACCACTCTGCACCCTTCAGATTTGCATGATTACACAGAGCTACTTGAATTTTCCTGAATGAATTCTACACTCTTATGTTTTTAACTTTTTAAATTTTTATTTATTTATTTTTTTGAGAAAGTATATTTTTTCTTTGTTTTTTTTTAATTTATGTTTTTATTATGGTGATACTGCTTAACAAAATTCAGTAAGTTTCAAGTGTACAATTCTACAATAAGCACATATATTTTTCATTGTATGTCTCTCTTGTTTTAATTTGCTCATATATTTATCCCTACCTTGTATTAATATTTCTCTATCTTTGCTTGTTAACCTATTATTTAGAATATTTTATGTAAAGTGCTTATTATTCTTGTTTGTTTATATTTAGAATTTAAATATTAGATTTTTTATCAGTTTATAAAATTTTTTAAATAAAATGACATAAATATTTTTTACATTTGTAGCAAATATATTTTATCAGTAGCCTTTTTCATATATCTTTATTTTTCATTAAGAATATTATGGTTAATTTTATTAAATCACAATTTAAAGTGCTACCATTTTGAATTCCAACTTACAAATGTGATATAAGAATATGAAAATACTTTTGATGTATAGTTATAATTTTCTAGTCATTTGAAAACGTTGTATTTGTTTTTCTATAATATGAGTTTTCAATATGTTTACACATTTTATAAAGTTCACTTCTAAATGAATGATTAAAAATGTTCATTTTTCTATTTTTTCTCCAATGGCCAGCTATACATACCACACTGTTTCCAGTACTCTTTATCACCCTTCCATAACATATAGTATTAACAATATATTCTAATCTTAACCTTTAAATTTTTTCTTTCATTTAATATTTATTGAGTCACATATATGAGGTATCCAACAGAGAGCAGGCATCTAATAATAATGACATTATGTACTTACTAATTTTTCTACTGTTGTTGTTGTTGTTGTTGTTATTGTTTAATACAGAATTGTTCTATTTATTTCTACTAACAGTTCTAGGAGGTAACCAGGAAATATTTCATACTACTCATTATCACCCCTAACTGAGATTTACTGAATTAATTGACATGCTTCAAATCTAATATTTTGTTCATTTTGTACCAGGAGCCAGCTACCGTAGTCCTCAGTGGGGTTTAGTCCACTTCTCTTTCACTTTTCATGCTGCTTAAGGAGAGGGACATATGAATAGATTGAACTGATAAAAATTTATATTATTTCCACTAGTTAGATATAAATAAAAAAACTTTAATTTTCTTATTTTTATAAAGTGAAGCCCTTATTCATTTCCACACAATACATTTTTTATTAGTTTGGAATAAAGTAACAAAAATGTGACTTTTATTTCACAGAAGGAAAGAAAGTACAGAAATACACATCATACAATTAATAATGTTGATTTTGAAAATAATCGTTAACTTATCAAAATAGTTTAATTGTTTTTATGGAGAAGAAAAAAGCATTTAATAGAGCAAGATTTTCTTATTTTCCTTAATGATAGTAAAACATTAATTGACCTAACTAGATTATCTTTTTTTATAATTTAATATTCACTTTTTTTCTTGTATTTTCTTTTAAAAACCCATTTTACTTATTTGGTATTTAAATTTCACATAAATTAGTATATGTTATTAAAAATAAATAGCTAATATGCGTTTTTAAATGTTTTTCTATTTAATTGCTATTTAAATCTGTAAAGATGTTGAAAAAAATCAAATATCAACTTTATTATTATTGATAATAGGTATTCAAACTGCTGATAAATACCATTTGTGAAAACACTGCATCATGTTTAATCTTTGGTGGATATTTTATTCAATATTTTATTCAACATTTAAATTATTTCTAAAGATAAAAGTACAGACAAGTACAGGATAAGCATGTCTTGCAATATCTAGCATAACATTTAAAATATTATTTTTAGTCAACTGAGAAAAGAAAAGACCTTAAGATGTATGTAGCACTGGCCGTATTCTTTTCTAGTCTCATTAGACTGTGTTTTTCTCTTGTCACTCATTTCACAACTGTGAGAATTACACTTAAAGGATTTAAAAAGGATCTCTCATGATCACCTAATCAAGCACTCAGAAAAAAAGTCTGCCACACTTCTGTGATGTTAGCCTGTTTCTTAAGAAAGAAAAATATATTCGTTCATTTCGTTTAAAATGGCTCTTGCTATTAGAGTTCTTTTCTCACATAGTTAATGTTCATCTATTCTTCTGTTGTCATAGCCATTCCACATCTTAGTCCACTAGTAGAACTAGAAAACAGCTGACAAGGAAGATGCTACCTTTTTAGTAACTTTGCAATGTTTAAGGAAAGACTTCTCATAGTACCTATAGTTTTATCATTTGCAGACTTAGTAGTACTAATGTTTATCCCTACTAGAATCTTTTAAATCTTATTGCTCATCTAGTAATTAATTCTAAAATCTATCTGGAAATTGTGGTAACAAAATGCACTAGGGCTCTGGGAATTTTAAAAAATGTTTTTAAGTCAGGACTTTGGACATTGAAGCAATATAGCAAATAAAAGCTACAAACCACTCATCCAGTTTTTAGCACTGCCCAGAATTTCTATCAGAATGGACCTGAAGGTTAGGAATAAGGTTCAATATCAGGCAGGACTTCTGCTGGTCTTAATCAGAAACAGAAATTTCCTGTGGGCCTCAAATATGTTTTACGGTTAAATTTAAAATGTATCCACCCAGATGAGATTAAAGCTAGCCAGGTCACGATCGCAGAATCAGTGGTGAGGTTAGATGGGCCTGTTCAATACTGCTGCTGTATCTCACTGTGCTTGATCCACACACTTCTTTCTGCCTGGGCAGCCTGATCCTCTTTCCTATCAGCTCCTCAGTTGTCCCAGCTGGATTTGACCTCTGTCCTAGTTTAGAATTTTCACCTTATCCTTCCATTCTCTTATGCTACTTAGATCGTAATCTTTATTTACAAAAAAATCTGGCAGAAGACAATAATAGATGTCCAGAGATACAAAAGATCTATATGCAAAAAGTGTTGTGTTCAGGATAAGCCAATCAGTGAATAGATAGATGCCTGGAGCTCCAGAGAATTGACATATAGCCAATCTTAATGATCAATGACAGTTTCACTAGAACTAGAAAGCCTTTCTGTTGACATTCTCTTCCTTTGAAATATCTTGTTCCTTATATTCATATAAAACAGAACTAACACAGTGACATTACTTGTACCCTAGAATACATCAGATCCTTTCTTTCTTAACAAACTTATCACCCTAACCTATCTTAGTGGTGCTAACCGGTTGCCATTTACATATTAGTCTGAATTTATGTATTCAAGAGGTAGGGTCCATACACGTACCAGAAACAAAAATAAAAGAAAAGCTTCAATGATTATATAAGCAAGTCAGATAAAAAATTAGACATCAGTAAAAAGGACCTTAAAATTGAGAAAATGTCTTTCTCAATAAGGAGACTTGTTTACTTCCTGCTGAGTTCTGATTAAAATCCATGGGTAAAAACTAATAAGCCAAAGTAAAAAGATTACAACAGATGACTCATTCTGAGGAGCAGAATGTATGATCTAAGGAAAATAAATAATGTTAAATTTTCTTCTTTGATAGGTTTTATTTTTTATTCTAACTTTTCCATAATAACATAAAATGATTTCTAACATTTTAATTAAAGATAAAACATTGCATATAGTTTATAAAAATGTCCCCATTTGTAAGCATATATCTAAGGAAATTAAACAGATTCACTTTAAACACATTTAATTGATCCTTTATTCATACATTCTTTGCTTATTTGATAAATATTTTGTGAGCATGGGCTTTTTAGTAGAGAAAATGTAAAAATAAAACAATGTCTTATGTATGACAGATAGATAAAGATAGAGAGGTAGATAGCTAGATATTTAAAAACAGATGGATTAATGATTTGCTCTTATATCATATAATATATGCATGGATATGGTATCAACAACAAATCCTCATAATGATGAAAGTGGACAATCTATTCTAATATTCATCCTATTTGCATAGAATCAGGGAAGTCAACTTAAAGTGGGACTTCAGGAGTTGTACTTATGGTTAAATTATAGCAAGCCATGGATTACCATCACTTCTTCACAGGAACAATCTTCACAGAAACAAGAAATCTATATTAAAAAATAAATCATACTTTTGTTTAAAGCCATAATAAGGAACAGTGGACACAAAGAAATCTAAAAGAACTAAACTCTACTGGGAGATGTTCTTTGTAGGTGATCAAAAGACAGGGGCACTCTTATACATGAGTACAGTTGGTAAGGTTGGAATCAGAACACATAGGAGCTATGCAGCTCATGAAAGATTTTTTTTTTTGAAAAAATAGTCACATTTTAACCAACTCTGGGCTGGAGTGTTGGGTTTTAATCTGAAAGAACCATAAATACATAATTAATTCTGTTCAGTTATGTTTTATGGGAATTTTCTGAATAAGCAGGAGTTGGGATTTGGATTGGAAATGAAAAGAGGTCATGTGTTCTCATAATCTGGCACTATCAGAGACTCTTATTCTTGATTTCTCCTGGAATCATAATATGTTATTACCTCGAAATCAATTGTTCCATAATATCATGTCGTAAAACCTTTCAGTCTTGCAGTCTCACATTCTCACACTGTCAAAATCTTATAGCACTGTGGATTCCAAAGTGAGTAAGATAGTAACACAGGTTTTAGGAAAATAAGCAAAATCCACTTAGGATAAATACACCAAAATTAGCTTGAAATAGATCAAGGACCTAAAAGAAGACCTGAAACAATAAGTAACATAGAAGAAAGTACAGATACTAAACTCACAAACTTTGGTTTTAGAGAAGATTTTAGAATTTTACCTCGAAGGCAAGAGAAATAAAAATTTTTTAAAAAAGAAGACTATATCGAACTAAAAAGCTTCTGTACAGCAAAAACAAACAAACAAACAAAAACAAAAATTAAAAAAAAACATACACAAAATAAAGATACAACTTCCTGAATGGGAGAAGATATTTGTAAATAACACCTCCAATAAGGGACTAATAATATCTAAAATATATAAAGAACTTATACAACTCAACAACAAAAAACAAACAATACAAATACAAAAAAATTGGACAGAGGACCTAAAGAAACACTTCTCCCAAAAAGACAAGTGAAAAACTGATATAATTTGTCACCAAAGTACCCACATTATAAGTTAAAGGAATCTCATCAGGCTAAGGCAATATACCAGATGGTACAAGACAGATGAATACCACAAAGAGTAAATGTATGGACAAAAATAAAAGCTCATGTTATTATGTATCTATCTACTAATTATAATACATTATAATAGAAAGATATTAGTCCATACAGAAATAAATAACAAATAAATAAGAAATTTATAAAAAACACATTTACGTAGCTTTCAAGTATTTGAAATAGACTTGATATATTTCAAATTGATATATTTCAAACAATATAATAAGTTCATACTAATATAAAATGGAAGACAGGAAGAAAATTTGCAGAAAATACCTTAAACAATTGATCACAGTACAGATCATCCAGAGGCAATTTCACTCTCATGAACTTTCAATATATATTGGAAAGGAATGCTGCTGACTAATACACAACTCAAGGAGACACTCCACACAACAGAGAATATCTGGTCCAGGAGACCATTAGAGCAGAGTTTGGGAAACACTACAGTAATAAAACAAATAGAAACCATATGCCACATGATGGAGGGTATTGAGAAGAAAAAGAAGCATAATATAAATGTAATCATAAGGAAACAGCAAACAAATCCAAACTGAGGGACTGTCTAAAAATAACTTCTTTGTTTTTTCAACTGTATCAAGATCATGAAAGTCAAGCACAAAACGTAAACTTCTTTCAGAAAGTAGGAAGCTAAAGGGACATGACAGCTAAATGCAAAATTTTATTTTAAACTTGTTATTTTTGCTGTCATTATTAAGAAAATTAACAGAAATGAGTGGGGTTTGAGAATTAGAAAGTAGTAACATAGTAATGTTAATTTCTTAATCTTGATTTTAGAAATACACACTAAAGTATCTGAGGTAATAAGTCATTACTTATGATGACTTCTTTGAGTCAACTTGTTTAAGCTAAACAACTAAAATGGAAGGGAGGGCTGAAATCACTTAGTAGCCAGTACCTGCTTTCTCCCAGTCATTGGATCAAACACTGATTTAGGTGCTAATGAATAATTTTGCAATATAATAAAAGTCTATTATCAATTGACTTTAGATTAGTGAGATAATCTCCCTTCTGACCCTCTGTAGACAAAAGCTTGAGGCTCCACCCATGGAGGTCTAGCCCCGCTCAAAATCCTCCCTTCCTGACTGTCAGTCTCATGGATTTCAGACTTCCTTATGCAGCTTCTAAAATCACACAGCAAATTCCTCGTATTATATCTCTTAGTATCTTTATGTTTTACTAATTCTGCTTCTTTGTTGAACTCTGAATGATACATTATGGTTCAAGGAAAAAATATATATACTTGCAAATTTTCTATAAATGTTGATTATTTTAAAAATATTAAGAATAGCCAATAGAAAGAATAAAACTTAAAAAGAGAAGTTTGTTGGTTGAAGAATTCAGAAGAGTTATTTTAGGCAAAGAAAAACACATATAAAAAAGGAACAATAATAAAATAAAATGGCACAACTAATGACAAGTGAGAAGTTTATTAGGAGCATAGTGTAGTTTTCATGAAGTGTGTGGGTAAAGCAGAAAATAAAACCTGAGAGCATGGTTGAGACCAGACTGTGATGAACCTTTATGTCATGCTAAGATATTTGCAATGCAATTTGAGAACAATGGTAAATTTAAAAAGATAGGTGACTATTGTGTCATAGTTATTTGCAGAAAATAAATCCAGTAGGGATGTGGGGAGAGTAGGGGTAGATAACAGGGTCTCTAACAAGATGTTCCACAATTCCACTCAGGAGATGATAAAGGATATACTACTTAATGGCAGATGAGTAACAGAAGAAAGGGCATATTTGCTATGAAATCCACATTATTTAAAGACTGATAAATGAGAAAGCGATGAAAATGAATGAATCAATGATGTCTTCAAGGGCTTCAGTTTGAAATCAACTGATTATGCCATAGATGGACCACTGAAATCCAGAAAAGAACTGAATCCAGGCAGGCAGGAGAAACAGAGAGTTCAGTTTGGGCTGTATTTGACTTGTGTTACATTGGGGTGATATTTTAACAATGTATTGTGTTTTAAGACATATCTGTTAGGTTGATAGAAGGCCTTAAAATTTGAATATCATCAGAAGAGTTGCATAACTCTATTGGGAAGCATGAAAATGGCTGAGAGCACAAAAGAAAAAATTGTATTTTTAAGCAAGCAAGAAGAGAAAACATAGCAAAATATTTCTCTGAAATTCAATTCGATCATAACTTTAAGCCAAATCGGTCATCATTATATATCTAAATAGAGATGGAGGTGGAATGGTGGAGAAAAAAGATCTTGGAAACAATGCTCATTCTAATCACGACCTCATTTAGATTAATATTTCTAAATGTTTTCTATCGTAAATATACTTAGGCTTGATATCTGTGCACGGGGAATCAAGATGATCATTTCTTTATGTAATATATATGTAAAAGAGATAGTCATACATATTTTAGATAAAAATTACTTGAAAGCCTTAGGCATATTTTTCTTTCTCTTTTGTAATTAAATATGCAAAACTTATTTCTCTAGGTCTCCAGAATTCTTTACTCTTTGCCATTTTGTGACATTTTGAAAATAGTATACCAAATAGAAAAGGCATAATCTGCCCTTTAGAAAACAATGACACAAAATGCTTATATTTTCAAGGCTGAACAAATGACTTAAAATGGATAAAATTTGTTCTAAAAGAAGCAATCTACCACAAGTTATGAAACAGTAATCTAATTAGTTTTGGAATGATTTGTTTTTACTGAATATTTTTTTTTATAAATGCTTATTTTTTACTAGAATATGGTAATTTTTAAACACAAAATTTTTAAGTAGTCTGTACATTACCTGAACCTAATGCAAGATGCTATCTTTATTTCAAAGAGTCAGAGCAAATGACAGGCTTCTTCAACAAAAAAGGAATTTTAACTCACCTTTCCCCTTATAATTTAAAATAAATAATCTATTAAGTATGTGATAGTTCAGGGAACAGAGAAATTCACAAGGGTCTTTTTTGGATTTAGAGTGACCACTGGGTTTATTTTGACCTTATTTCTCTATACAATGTGGATCTGGGTGTTATGTATTCCATGGGTTTACAAACTGTAACATAACTGTTGTACTAAGATATAAGAGATAATGTACATAAACCACTTGAGTATAGATGTTATTTTTATTATTGTCACAGCTTCCACATTTTAGAAAACAGTCATACCAGCTAGTGTGAATACCAATTACAGTGATATTTCATTTAATCTCTTACTTGTTCAATTGTAATATTCACACATTAACCTGATTTACTTCATGATATTGTTGTAACAGTAAGTTGTAGTTTTAGATATGAAAGTACTTAAACTTAAAATATATTTAGTGTGTGATATGTACTATGTTTCTGTGCATTTTCTAGTACCTTGAAATTAGATAGAGTTAATAAAACCAAGTATTTTTGAAACACCTGATAATTTAATAAAAAGTATTTTTTCAACATCAGCCATTATTAGTTAACCATAGTGTATTGTTTTAATTAAGGGTAAGTTGATATAGAATTAGTACTGTTTTTTACATTTTGAGAACAAACATTGCTAATTATAATTTATATGCTGTAGCTATATTGTCTCTTATTGACAGTATCTGACCATACAAAAAACAGTGACCTCTTGCTATAGTCTAAATGCTTTGTGTGCCATGACTGCAAAATCTGTTTTTAGTAATAACTTAATATTTTATAAAGTTTTGTCCTTTACACAATACTTTTAAATGAATGAGTAAAATTCACAAAAATACTTTAAAATACATATTATATTTGAGATGTTATGGTATATTAATTTGATATCACTTTTTTTTGTACAGATAGGTTAGTAAAGCATTACTGTTTTACATTATAGATGGGTCTTGAGACACTTACTATTTGGAGCACTTGTATAAAAATTTAAAAATAATAAGTGAAAGATGTGAGGTATATATAATGAATATTCAAGAAGTAATACCACAAGAAGTAATATTGTAATTTTGCAATACTAGATTCTACTGATCTTAAAAAGCATATGTTTTGTGAGGCAAATATCAATTTTAAATGCATCAACTTAAACAGCATTTAAAAAAGAATTGACCACTGCAATTAAATTTTTTCACAGTAAAATACAAGCAGCTTATTACTCTTAACATTCCTAATTTATGTTTAATCAGGAAGACATGACTTATGATTATAATTGTGCAATCGAATCTTAGGTGCTCTGATGGATGTATATACATTTAAAACTGTTATAAACACATGATAAATTGACCCCTTAATCATTATATAATTACCTCTTTTACCTCTTGTTATATATTTTTTTTATTTAAAACCTATTTTGTCTCATTTAAGCATAACCAGCTCTAATATCTTTTGGTTTTTATTTGCATGGAATATCTTTTTTCATTCCTTCACTTTGAGCCTATGTATGTCCTGAATGCTGAAGTGAGTCTCTTGTAATCAGCATATTATTTTGGGTCTTTCAATTTTGTCCTTTCAGTCATGCTATGCTTTTTGATTGGAGAAAATGATTCATTTACATTTAAAATAATTATTGATAGGTAAGAACTTATCAACGCCATCTTATTGTTTTTTGCCTGTTTTGTAACCCATTGTTCCATTCTTCCTCTCTTGCTGTCTTCCTTTATGAACTGATGATTTTGCGTAGTGGTAGGCTTTGAGTTCTTTTATCTTTTGTGTATCTACTGTAGGTTTTGCTTTGTAGTTACACATTATAGATATAATAGTCTGTTTTAGCTGGTAACAACATAACTTTGATTATATACAAAAACTACACTTTTATTGTCCTCTCACATATTTTGTTTTTGTTGTCAAAATTTACCTGTGTTTTGTATCCATTTACAAATGATTAGTTATTATTACTTTTAAAACTTTTGTCCTTCAGCTTCTGTACTAAATTTAAATGATTAAACACTACATTACATATTACAGACATATTACAGTATTAGAGTTTTATAAATTTGAGTATATACTTACCCTTACCAGTGTGTTTTATATTTTCATAGATTTTCATGTTATTAATTAATATTCTTTCATTTCAGCTAGAAAAATTCCTTTTATCATTTCTTGTAATAAGGTCTAGTGGTGATGAATCTCTTCAGCTTTTATTTGACTGGAAAAGCCTTTATTTTTTCTTTATTTTTAAAGGACAACTTTACCATGTAAAGTTGACTTGCTGGCAGTTTCTTCTCCTCCCCGCCCCTAGCACATTGAATAAATCATCTTACTCTCTCCTATCCTACAAGATTTCTGCTGAGAAATTCTATGATAGTCTTTTGGAGTCTCCCTGCATGTGGATTTTTTTTTTTCCTCTTGCTGCTTTTAAAATTCTTTATCTTCAATTTTGGCACACTGTTGTTTATTGAAGTTGAAGAAGCCATATGGAAAGTACAGCAAGTAGCATTTAAGAGATGAAAGCAGCTCCCAGATGATGCTCAGTATGGAATAGGGATGAGCCATACAACCGCAAAGAATTTAGTACTTGTAAAAATGTGAATGATCTTGGAAGTGGATGTTTCCTCAGAACCACTAGATGAGAACTCAGCCTAAAAGATACTTTCATTTCAGTCTGTTACATCTTTGGATACCAAGCCACAGTGGTACTACAGACAGTGGGAGTGGGCAAAACCTAAAATAATTTTAGAGGAGCAGATAAAACAAACAAAACAAACAAAAACAAACAAACAAATAAAAAATGAACTTGCCTTGCACAGATTATTAGTGGAAATGTTGAAATTAAAATGACGAAATACTGAGATATTGCATAAATCAATAGTAAACAAATTATATATTTTCAGTTCAAATAACAGTTTATAGATAAATGTAAGGATATAGTAATGATATTAATGTAGATCAGTACATAATATTTACAAAGGAGAATGGAGAAGTGTGCACAACTGATGGTAAGAAAAGTCAAAAGTCAAAAACCAAAAATTTAAATTTTAATATTGTTTTATTCAATAGTTTTGTGACAATAAAATTGACAACTTTTACTTTAATAAAGTTATTCATTCTTTTGTTATTATTAACCAAAAAATAATTTATTTCTCTTTTATGCTTTAAAACTTTCAGGAAGAGAAGAACAATATATTGAATAGTATATGAATAACACATTTACAACTATAATTAGTGGTTGTCAAAAATCATTGTCACTAGATAAAATTTTAAAAAGTCAAAGTTTATCTTCAGTGCATCAGCATTTAAAATACTCTGATATAAATGCAAATTTTCAGCTCAGACTCAATTTGTTTGGATTCTTTTTCTATTCTCTTCTATTCCCTATATTCTATCTCCTCATAAAAATTCTGCTCAGGAATATTTTTCTTGTTGGCTATAAATTATTGTTATAGTTCAAATAGCTACAGTTCTCAAGTGTTGTTGGATTTGAATGGGCATAAAATGATGGTCAGTAAAATAATAGCTCTTAAGTTAGAGAAATGAAACAACCAGAAAATCAAGTGCGCATCTTTGGGATATATGAGAAAACTGGAATGCCCAGACGTGAGAGGATGTGCAACTCTACACAAACGGTGGCCCAGACTGAAATTTTTTTTTTTTCTTATCAAAATTATAATGAAATGTACTGATAACAAGATTCTTTAGTTGGCACCATTTATAACTTTTAAATTTAAGCCATTCAATAATGTTGTAACAGATTTGGATGGAAATCTTCTTTAAGAAATGTATCTAATATATTTGGTTACATTTGAAAACAGAGCAAACTAATATGCCCATATTTATTTATGTAATAATCATTTTCAGGGGTCTTAAGACAAAGGCAGAGGATCTGAAATCCACAGACTGAAAATTTAGTTAGCATGATAATTTTGAGAATTAAATAATAGTGGATTTTTAATGTTATACCATGGAAAGAAAAGGAATATGCTTTTAGCACTGATGCCACAGTTCTTACTGTGCAAAAATCAATCAAAATTTATAAAATCAATCATAATTTTTTCTCACCATATCAAACCTATGAAATAGATTGTAGAAAGATTTTTCTGCAGGTTTGATACAATGTTGTTTTACCAAGCACTTACAACACAATGATTATAAAATAAGAGAGCAATATTATCTAACTAATCTGAACATAGTGAAGTCTAAGAAAATTCTTTAAATATCTTTTCAAGTGATGATGCCAGATTGTAATCCTAAAGAGTCATGGAAGCTCCAATAAAAAAAGTAAAAAGAAATAAATAAAACTTATTTAAATAATAAACTTTATTTAACCAATATATCCAAAATAGTATCATCTCAGTATAAAATCAATAGAAAATTAGATGTAATTTACATTTTTACTTCAAACTACTTCTTCAAAATCAAGTGTATAGTTTATACTTAAAGTCTATTTCAACTGTCACTAACAAAGTTTCATTTACTCATTAGCTGTTTGTTGCCAGTGGCTACCATGTTGGACAGCACAGCTATTTATCAGTGGAGATCATTAATAACAACCTATGGACATAATGAAGCATGATCCACAAGTATTCTCTTTACTCTCTCCTACCAGTGAAATCACTATTGCTGTCAATCTATCATTACCCAACATGTTGGGAATATTTTGTTTTTCAAAAGTAAAATGGGATATTTTGTTTTCAAAAGTAAATAGTATTTTCTTTCCTGATTTAAAAATTTTATAGCTTTTTAATGGAAAAAAATTCAAGCAATATAAATGTGAGGACAAAGTAAAAATAAGTGAATATCCATCAACCAAAGATAACCAGTTAACTACTGTTAATATTTTGTTGATATCTTTTCTAACATCAGTACATAGATAAAAACAAACTATTCATGTACTTAATTCCCAATAATACATGCAAAATATGAATTTATGGATATTTACATTTTCTCACATTTTTCCAAATACAACTTCTGGAACAGAGAACACTTTAAATGATTTAAAATAAGTGCCATCAGTAATATAGAGGAATGAGGTGATCTAATTTTATAAATTGTTGCTAATTCCATTTATTAGAAAAAAAGTCATTGAAGTAACAAGAACTTACATCAAAGCAGTAAAGGAAAACTTGTCAGTAAAAACCCTTACAGTGGATGTTTCACTTGATCTCTTGAAATGTTTGCCTTTTCCCAAATCTGTCGGGAGCCGTTCTTATCAAGGCTCTCATACCTGAGATCTAGGCAACTTCGCCTTGGGACAGGGTCTGCCTCGCCCTGTGCTATCTGATAGGATAGACAGCATAAAGTCAGTTTCCCTGACATGCCCTGACTTGCCCTGGGCCCCTTGAACCATTTGCTTAAAGTAATCTGACCTTGCAGCCCCCTTTTCTCCCAGGACCCTTCTGCATTTTGGGGTCATATAAGGAAATGGAATGTTCTGCTGTTCGGTATCCAAGGCAACCGTGATTATGCAAATCCTCCCCTTTATATACTCTACCCCACCTACAATAAACGAGGCTTGATCAGAACTTTGTCTTGCCTCCATTCTTTGCGTCTCCTGTCCCCCGTTCTCTTGCAGATTGTCACCTTGAGTCTCACGTCTGGCCAGAGCTCCCGTTAGTCGTCCCGTGGGAAGGGACACAAATCTGCTCCTATTCACAAACCATACAACACAGGTTATTCTTCCAAAAACTAAATGGAGCTAACCCCATTAGAATGTGGGTTCCATGAAAGCTATACTACATCTTTCATTCTGCATTGCATTTTCATGTAGATATTACTTAGGTATAAGATGGAGCTTAAAAAGGGGCTACATTGAAAGGAGCAAGTACACGAAGTCTAAATTATTTTTTACCAGTACACTTCTGTGAATTTTCTAAAGCATTTGCAAAGCTGCAAGATTGGCATTAGTTTGGGAAGCAAACTTAATGATATCATAATTTTGTACTTGACTTCAGTTCAAATGCAGGTACATCTTGCATCTAATAGAATGAGATAAAGTTCCCATTTTTCTGGAAAATATATATTGCCAAGTATGAACTTCTTGTTCTATAGTGCTACTGCAGCTTTTTCAATTAATGTCTCACACTAATTAAAGAGAAAAACAAATCTATTCAATACTTTGACTAATGTAATGCCAAACTGACTACATAAATACTAGTTAATGAGGCCAAGGCATGCCTCTTATTCCATGCAAAAATGCGGTCATCACGTCAGAGGAAAACACTGCCTATGTGCAATACATCGTGTTTCTGATTACTTATAACACATACGCATGTCTTTGGTTAGAAAGCTGATAATGAGAAGGGAAATTGGTAAGGAAGCAGGAAAAATGTTTGACTTGATTTTATATGTCTTTCCCTAGATGGTTAAATTTATCGAAACTTCAGAACAAAACTAAACAACCATCAAAACAAACAAACTACTACCACAACCAACAACTATAAACACACCTGTTCTACGAATCAAACTATTCTGTTAACTAGATTCTCTAATGTCAACGTTTACTACTCATTGTGTGGTTGGTCCACTGAGTCAAATCTCAATCTGTCATCAGTCTGTGACAATATAGGTACATACATTAGTAATAAACATTTAGAATGTTTTTTTTTTTTTTTTTTTTTTTTTAGAAATATAATGGAATAATGTATGGCTCTAGAATCTGATAATTTTAAAAATGAGGTCTGGGTTGTATATTTATAATTTTTTTTTTAGTTTAATTTTTAGTTATTTATTTTTATTGTATTTTACACAAGTAATAGACTATGTGGAATTGGAAATTAAGGCTTATGCTCTTCATTTCACATATTTTGAGAAGCACTTATCTAGGCCACTGTCTTGAAAAACTGTTAGACAGGCTAGGTCAAGATCTCAATTGTATCAAGATACCAAACTATGAACAGATAAGAGTTGTTTCAAGGAAAGGATACAGATTGCCTAAAAGTCAAGAATGCTAGTTTGTTTTTTACTTTCATTCTTCCCTTCATCCCTTGATAGATTTCATGTTTGGCTCAAACTTAATGAGAGCTCTCATCATCTTATGATAACCAATAGCCTATATGAGGGTATTCTTCAAATAATGCTATGTTGCATAGGTTTCAATATTTCTATTTTTTAATTCACTACATGTTTCATGAGTATATTTGATCTGTAAGTGAAATTATTTACTCTATACATTTTAATGTTACAGAATTAACACTAATGATATTGACCCCATTCTTAATTCCACAATTAGTGTGCAGTTTGTTTGCTCATAAACATACAATCAGAACAAAGGAGTGCATATTTTATTTAGTGCCTATGAAGGCTTTCCACAATGATTCCCCAGCATGTCTGCATTGGAGTCTCCTTTGTCAACTAGTAACTCAGATAATACTTATTTTTAATAAATTGTGAGTAATAAACATATTCCTTAATACTTAAGTGTTGTATTACTCTCAATATTAAACCACTTAAAAAAAAACCTTAAAGTTATTATGTTTATTTGGGATTTTCTCATTAATCAATGAAGTATGTTTTAATAATACTAGCCACTTATTTAATCAAAGAATATTTATTAAGTATCAAAGATTTATCAGAGATAGTGCTAAAATTTAAGGGCATTATGCAAACATTTATAACTATATGCCCTAATGAAACTTACATTCTAAACAGAAGTTTACATTTATTTTATTTTTGATTTTCTTAGCAACATAAAAGATAATAGTCTAAACAAAGATATACAGATTACTTTTTCAAAAACAGCAATATGTTTTATATGGTAATATATTAACAGACATAACTATTTATTATCATTATAATTATTACTGTTTAGAACATAGAGTGAAAATTTTCAAGTAATCCTACTATAAAATAAATTTTATCATGTGTAACTATGATAACATTAACAATTTATTTGTTTTGTTTACTTTTTTTAAAAGCACAAATTCTGTCCCTGTTATGGGAAAACATTTGTTTCCTAATTCTTCTATATCATATTTTTGTTTGATATCTATATCATTTGTATGAATATTCTTAATAGTTATTTTCCTAATTAACAAATCTTTTTGTATCATCAGCTATAGATAATTTTTACATCTTTAAAATGTAAAATGAAGAATAGTCAAACTCCCTCATTTTTTTACTGTCATAAACTGAATTATATGTTAGTTATAAAAAAATAAAATAATAAAAATTATTAAAAAGTATAAACATTTAGTAACAGGATTTCCTAAAATAGGTACAATTTCTGAACATTACAATTTTGGTAAATTATGAAATCAGTAAAGAAAATGTATTTATCTGTATTTATCAATAAAATAAATGTATTTCTATATAATATAGTAGGTCTCTAGTCAAAATAGCATTCTTAATTTTTCTTAGTCTAAAAAGAACCTTAGTCGGGAAAGCAATATAGGAAACATTGGTGTATTGCAAGCAATATAGGAAACATTGCAAGAAAATCTTCTTCTCTAAACTATGACAGTATTTCTTTAAAATTTTGACTTATGGGTTCTTCTAACTTCTGAGAATTATGGTTATCTGTAGAAAATTAATTTTTTTCTATTGAACTTCATATCACAGAAGATTTACATTAGAAAATATTTAACTAAATTATTTCTTTTAGTTCTTATAGTTTAATTTTATTAGTAGTTTTATCTGTACTAGCAATAATAATAATAATAATAATAGGATGGTAGTAATATTCATAAAAATATTGGTAACAGCTAAAAATTAATTTGTTACTCTGTGATTGCAACCATACTAAGCTTTTTAAGTTTATTATCACTTTTTATCCAATAGCAACATGTGAGACACATTATCATATAAGAGGGAGATGTAATGTATTTTAAATAGATACATCTAGAATGAAGATTAATGAGACTGACAACATCAAAGAAGAGGATCTATGTTTGATAGATATGAAGAGTTTCGTTAAGACTATATGGTAAGAATATTTTGAAACTCAGGAAGTTCATATAGATAAAAAGTGATGGACCTAGTATTAAAATTCATATTTCATAATCACAAGAGAATGTGCTTAAATCTTCAACACATTTTCCAAAGGCCTAATAGATCACAGTGTATGCAGTAGTTAATAGTATTAATTCTGAGGTCATACTGCCTTTGTTTGAATTTGAGTTGCATTATTTTATGAATGATGTTAGATATGTTAATTCCTCTGTGCCTTAGTTTCCTCATCTGTAAAATGGAGATAATAAAAGAGCTTCATTGGTAGGGTAGATGTAAAATCAGATGTGCTAGTAGATAATATATGTTTCAAGAGTTTCAAACCATACCTGTCACATAGTAAGCATTTAACTTTATTTTCTAAGGTCAAGACATCCTCATTGTAAAAGTTGAAAGCTTTAAATTAAGTTTATATGATTATTTGGCATATTTAGCAGTTTGTTTTATTAGTCAAATATATAGCCATAGATAACTAATATTATAAGACATTTAAGTATGTTTTACCCAGATGGAAGGAATAAATATGCAATCATTCCATTTTAATACTGCTGGCAAATAAAGATGAAATACAAGTAAAACCACAAAACGATGTGTCTAGACATTTATATTATGTTCTTCTAGCCAGATGTTGATATGAGTTTTTAGTAGCATATATATTACCTAGCATGGATGATTCTACAAAAAAAGCTGTTCTCAGGATTTGTCAAATTATCAGTTGTTAATGTGCAAAATAAAGTATCCAGAAGAATGAAAACAAGATGCATAGATATTCTCTTCAGGCAACAAAACTGGCAGCCTTACTGTGATTTTTTTTTTACACCCAAAGAGAGTATATTTCTAAAATGTTACATATGGTGTTCCACATGAGTAAGTGAAAATGTGATGTTATAATGTGACAGCAGCTTTGCATTTCTAATACAGCTGTTCAAAATAAACATTTAAAAATATATTCGTATCGGTGCAATCTTCAGGGATAGAGATCACATAATTTTCCACAGCATTCAATCAATAAAATTAAGGCTTTGTTGTCAGAGAAGAGAAAATCTAATGCAAATTTCTGGATAATTTCAGTAAAACCTATTCTCATATGCAGTATTTATAGAACTGATTTAGCCATCATTATGGACTAAATTATGTCCCTCCCAAAATTTGTATGTAGAATTCCTAACCCTGCTCCCCACTCATACCTCAGATGTGACTATTTTGGTCTTTATAGCAATAATTAATTAAAATAAGATTTCTCAGGTGAGTCTTAATGTCCTGTGACTGGTGTCTTTTTAAAAGAGGAAATTTGAACATAGATATACAAAGGGAAGTCACAGTGAGGACACAGGAAGAGATGGCCATCTATAAACTAAGGAGAGAGGCCTGGAACAAATCCTTCCCTCAAGCCCTCAGAAGGAAAAAATCTTATAGACACCTTGATCTTAGACTTCTTACTTCCTTTAGAATCATGAAAATAATTTTTTCTGTTGTTCAAGCCATCCATAATGGAGTACTTTGTTACAAAAGCCCTAGAAAACTAATACAGCCATATTAGACTTCACTGATGTTTGGTTGCCAATTTTCCATTGATTACACTCCAGTGGGAACTTTTTATATTTCCCTTACAGTAAGAAAGAAATTATAGTTTCAACATTTTAATACATCAATTATTGTCTTTTGAGTTTCAGTGGAAGAGACTGACATATAGTATATCAAAACCACTGACTGATAATTTCATGGAAGAGGAAAGTAGAAACAGCTATTTGAATAACAAAATTACCAAATTTTATATTACAATTTCCCCAATATTGTTGATCTGAAAAACTGTTAAAAACTCTTCTAGACAGGTTTCTATTTTGGCGCTTTCATTGAAATGAATGTTCTGGGTTCAAAGCCTATTGAGAGAGTGACTGACTACATGGCTCTGCTTCAGATTTCAAACCTTCTTTCGTTAATGATATTCAAGAGGTCCACTGAAAATGACAACAGTCCCCAGTTTCTTTCAAATAACAATTTTCCTGGAAAAGCTCAAATAGGTTGAATTGTCCTATGGTATCTTACTACTTCAGAGAAGGCCCAGATGCTAGATACTGGGAATAAACCAGTATAGAACTGACTCCCTTTCCTTACATAATTCATCATTTAGCTGAGAAGATAAACAAATAAGCAAATAAATTATAATACGTTATAATAAATGCAATAATACCTGGGCGGTATTGTAATAGCACAGAGGAAGATGGACAGAAGTGAGAAATTATTGAATATTTCTGGTTTATGAGGCCCCTGGGCCATTTGCTGTTGTTAAAGTGTAGGTGGGAAGAGACAGCTTGTTGTTCCTCATTGTCTGGCCTACTCAAAATAATTTTTAGTTTTACTCTAATTTAATTTGAATACTTCACAGAAGTAATGATTTCTGGGCCCACCAGTTGTGATGGGATTGAAAACAATTTATTCCATTCTACTTTTATGCATGACACAGACCTTTATTTTATAGCATGAGTTTTTAAAAATTGAATATGAATGATTGATTAATTAGATATTATGAACTGTATATTTCACACTGTTATTGGTTTTAATGCTTAACAAAAGAAAACTACATTTCACAAGTCAGAAAAATCAGAATCTACAACTCCATCATTTACTCTGTATTTTTTTCTTTTTTTTGTAAGTTGTGAACTAGGCTGTCACAAAAATAGAGTAAGATAAAGTCTAAAAGTATGAGAGATATATTCACAGATTAAAGGGAAAAGAAAAATGTGATCAATTTTTATTGTTTTGATTTTGACCTTCATACTTTGGATTTTTTTATAATAATCAAATGATTATTACTGAAATTACTGAATAAAAAACTGGCTGTTGTATCATTGGACTCTTGGTTTCCCATTGAAATAAAAAAATTAAGATATTTCTAAGTCATTATTCGAGGTGATATATTTTCCTTTTGTAACACGATAGCTTTAATAAGGGAATATATGTGTTTATAGGTAAATATACATTTGTAGTCATATTTATTTTAATATTAAACTTAATATTTTCTATCCTGGAAAAAAATTCTCTGTCATTCATATATTTTAAAAAATAAGGTTTTGTGGCTTACATAATTTTACATAAATATATTGAATTTGTCAGTATATATCTTGCAATATATTCACTATATTTCAGAATTGTGTCTAAAGGTTATTTCTAACACAATTATCTTAAAAAAGTAAAAATGATCTTAATAAAAATTATTGTAGTATTATTTATTATAAAACAATATGAAGTTAAATATTAATTCATTTGATTACTTATGACAAAATAAATAATATTTAGATTATTTTAAATATTTAATTCATTAATTGAGATTAAATATATTAATTTAGATTAAAACTTACAATATAGATATTATAAACTATTCAAATGACTTAAGCCAATGGGTAGCATTCTTTATTTCTCTCATAAAATAATTTGCTCATCATATTTCATTAATATGACCTAAATATGGCAAGAAATTAATAGATATATACATTTTATTTAAAAATTAATATATTTTTCATAGCAATTCAGAATAAAATAAATTTTATATATTTGATTTTTAAATATCTAGCCCTTTTTTTACATAATAATTTCAATGGCATTTACTTTTTATTTATTATTTTTAGTATCTATATAACATTAAAAAATTGTTCAAAGTTTGATCAGCTTTAATTTTATTAAGGTGGTCCTGTACCGGAATAGAAGCTAACACATGTCCCACAGATCACCTAGACATCATGTGGCTTGATGAGATAATGAGGTAATTCCTGCTCCTACATAAGGACCCACCTTAAATGACACAGGTAGACATTTATTATCTAGATATATGAACTTACTTTACACAAATGCATTTATCAAAATTGTGCCCCCAAATATATAAGAAGCAACATAACTGGTTAGAAAGTATTCAGTAAATTTGAGGGATATGTAAACATTATTGGGATAACTACGAAAATAAAACAAAGTAAATGTCAAACTGAGAAATTTGTGTTCGATTTAATTTGCCCCTGCTTTCCACTTGGTACAAATTGGCTTGTCATACTTCTCCCCTGGGCTGTGGTACCTTGCTCAGTAAAGAGCTCTGACTGCCTCCACTATCCATCATGTCCTAGCGCCACAGGCCCTGTTATCCCCTCCAAAGGAAGGTCATGCAGTTTTACTGCTTGCATAGGTAGAAGGGTATCTTTTTGTCAGTCAAGACTTGGATTTCAAAAGTAAGTGCCATGAGATTGCAGGCAACAATGAAATTCTGGGATTTAAGCTTCACCTCAGGCTCTATTTTCTAGATTTTTCAAGTTATAAAACATCTTTTTTTAGACAAGACTTTTTATGATCCCTTTTTAAATGAAAAACTCACCAGGATTCAACTTTTGCTATACAGATACAGCATATGATTTATAATTTTAATAAAATATTTATTTTGTTTACATGTATTTTGGAAGCTAATAATTTTCCAATTGTAAGAATTTGTTTTACTTAAATATCTATATTTCTACTGAAATAACAATAACAATTAAAATAATACTAAAAACATAACAAAATAAAAACTATATTAAGATCTAATTCTGTGCCATGCTATATTCTCATTTAAATTGATTTTTTTAAATCTATATCTACACTATGAGAATATTTTTTCCAATTATTCTTCTGAATACATCATGTTTAGTAATAAATGTTTATAATCTATTTAATGGTTCTGTTAGCTAGCCTTCTAGTGTGTGGGTGTATATAATTTTGCAAGTCTTTTATATCATGATGTAAATTAACTGCTAAATAAATAATTACTATAATTTTTATTCAACATAGTGAATATAATCTTGGAATTTTTAGGATGTATTTTTACAACATGTGTCTGGCTGAATTATAAAATGTCAGAAAAATTGAAAGAAACATTACATGAAAATTCCTGAGAGTAAGTAATACTTCAGGGAACAAACCAGGCACTGTTTTCATGAATTCAAAACAAGGTGGTATCTTCAGTGTAAAATGATACAATAGAAAGAGCAAAGGACTGAACTTCAAATATTCTTGGTAGTGGAGAAGGGGATAAGGGAATATTCCTTCATCTTTCAATTGCTTTATCTCATTATCTGTACAATAAGAAATTTGGACAAGATCTCTTGGGTCTACTCTAGTTACAAACTTTTTGTAATTTTAATGAGAAACTATTTTAAAATAAATCACAGTTTGTTCTTATGAATATTATTTTAAGTTAGACTGAATAGCTTAAATAAACAATGTGGTATGGAAGGAATCCCAGAAGACATTAACAGCAAAGAGAGAAGGAGAAAAATATGATTATGAAATTGCAAAATATTTTTTCTTTATTATTAACTGTCTTCAGTTACCATTTCTCATTTGGTCAGACTTTATTAGGGCCATTATAAATATCTCTTTTTATGTGTTTGTGTTGTCTTATAAAATTATATTAAGTAAATCAATGATTTTGAACAATTTTTCTAATATGAATTTTGATAATTCTCCATCCAGCTGCTTGCCTAAGTATTCTCTGACAATGCTTATTGGTAGACTAAAATAATCTCGAAGTCTAGTGATGGTCCCAGAGAGTATTCAATATGATTTAATAGAGTCATAGCTCCTTTCAGTTGTTACAAAGAGAAAGACAATTCACTCTCTATCCTCTAATTCAGGCCAATTCATATGTTAGCTATACAATTTTGGGGAGAAAGATTATTAAAAGTAAATCAGGCAAAAACTGCAGTGTTAACTGCTTTTTGCTGGTTAAAAGTAACCTAATGTAGATTAAAATGAAAGACCCAGAAAATGTGAAAATCAATGTTAGAAACCATAGATTAAAACAAAACAAAACAGAACAAAACAAAACAAGACAAAATAAAACATTATGGCATGCTATAAATCTCTGTGGTGAATTGAGTGCACATTTACTGTTAAAGAATACATCTCCACATATTGTTTGTGCTAAAAGAGTGAAACATGAGTGCCAGCTGTATAAATTTGCCTTTAACATCTATATCAGATTTATACACTTTCTCTGCTTATGAGAAAATTCCACAGTCTTCTCAAATTTTCTGTGAATCCCGTAAGGTTTATATTTTCCTGTTCACTTTAGATCTTACATTTTCACTGTGCAGAATCATTAATAATCATTTATCTTATCATATCACACTGACCCAGGCTTTGTCCTTCTGTGTCATCTGAATCCATAAGTGTAGCTGAGGCTATTTGTCTGATTTCCACTTAAAAAAACAAGAACAGAAAGAACTTTAAAACAAGAAAAAGGAAGAATAAAATATGCAAGTAAACAAGTCTGATAAGAAATTTTGGACTTAAAATTCATAGAAATTAAAAGAACTTTAAAGAGAGTATTATCTATTGGACTATGAAGGGTCTGTGATTTTGCCTTACTTGCAAGCTAACAATTTAGCTTGCCACAACTTTATGAATGCAAGCAGAAGATAAAAACATGTTGGTTCAGAGAATATATATTTATTCCTTGTGGCAGATTAGGAAGTATAAGTTTTGTGTTTGTATTAATTTTATTTGTCCCACAAGATCCATGGGGGTGATGCAGAGGTTGGCCCAGCTGGATGCTGCAAACCCAGTGGCTTTGGGCTTCACCCAAGGAAACCCAAGCTTAGAAAATGTGAACTACTATACGGGGCTCCAAGAAAACCTGCCCAATCTTTGCAACACAGAAACATTAGCTTTCTTATCTTAAATATCAAACAATCAGTCCTCTGCCTTGGAGGGAGATAGTATCTCTAATATCAACAGCATTTTGATTTACAAACATCCTTGGAAAGGTAATACAGAATAAAAGGTAGTTCAGAACAAGGTGTCAGGGGCTGCTCAAAAGACAGAAAGAAATAGGAGAAAACTATAGAGTACCATCCTCTAATCATCTTCTTTTATAGTAGTTTTATATAAAATATTTGAGTGATACTTTATCTCATCCCTCTTTTCTTTTCTGAGTCTGCTTTATTCTATTCTCTCTCGTCTTTTTCGTTTTGAATACTGAGAAGATTAAATACTTTTGTATTCAGTGACTCAAGATCTCAGAATCTACTTCAATAGATAAATTAATTTCTCGTGTTTCAGAATGTAACTAAATTCCCAGCTAATAAAGATATATTTTGATTGCTGTACAATTTTGATAATATGTATACCATATTTAGAGGTCACACATTTGTTATTTATTTCTGTATTGTTTCAGAGATATATCTATAGAGATTCCTCTCTTAAAATTATACCACCAAAATAAATTTGTATATAAATTCATGCTGAATGACTTCGGGTCCAAAAAAGACTGTTAAATTACAATCTCCAGATCCAAGTTACAGTCTACTTTAGAAAAGTTACAAAAGTCATTCACCTTTACTGGTAGAATTAATAAAATTCTATTAGTTGTAATAGTTTAATAAAATCCTATTTATTATTAATAAATAAAAAAAATGGGGAGTGGCATAAGTCTGGATATTTTAAACGTATAAGAAATATCCCCAAATTGTCTAAATTGGGAGAAAAAGAGCTCCCTAAAACAATTTTAGTCATTGGCATCAGGAAGTAGAGAACTAAATAATGAACAGAAAAGGAAAAACTTAAAACAAATATAAGGAAAAAATACATATGTAAATAATTAGACAAGCCAAGTGTAAGTTAAAATGTGCTAATTGAAAAAAATATGACATAAGATGGCAAAGCAGCTATTATGTAAAGAACTCACTTTTTTAGCACTAACGAATGCGACACAACCTGGAGAAAATGTATGAATAAAGAGAAAACATGACAGAAAATTAATAAATATGTTTTGATCTCTGTAATTTTAAATTCTTAGTAATTTTTTGAGAGAACCAATAGAAAAAAATGG
Organism: Macroglossus sobrinus; assembly: GCA_004027375.1. Taxonomy (NCBI): domain Eukaryota; kingdom Metazoa; phylum Chordata; class Mammalia; order Chiroptera; family Pteropodidae; genus Macroglossus; species Macroglossus sobrinus. Next base: position 10,371 of record PVKZ01002803.1, on the reverse strand, counting down.
ATTGTAATAATAACATAAACATTTAGTTTTTCTTTGATACAATGCCTGTCATAGCTCTACATGACATATATTTAAAATATATTTTAAAAGTATAAATATATTCTAATGGCTAGTTATATAAGAAAAGCCTGTATCAACTCTAAGTAACACAATTTCTTCTGTCTATCAAAGGTATTTATTAAATATGTCAGCTTGTATTACAGACCTCTGTAATACAAGGCATATTAATTTGTCATTGGCATAATGATCCACTCTTAAAGTGTTTGCATAGCATTTCTTTTGTTTAATATAAATATTATGTTCATATCACCACAAACATGAGAACAATTAGACTGGTACACAGAATTTCTAGATTTATAACTTGACCATGTTAATAGAAAGTTCTGTGATCTTGGGCAATACTGTCTCTTCTTTTTGTTTTCACGAAATAAGCATGTTGGTAAAGATGATGTCCAAGTGGCGCTTGGGTATAAAAATTCCATGCTGATAACAGAAATCAGAGCTACCTACTCTCTAAAGTACACCTTGCTTAAATGACCATTTCAGTCTAGTTCTCATGTGATATAACTTCTTTTGCATCATTGAGAGGAAGCCTTCTATTCTTATTTATTGATTTAATGCATAAGTGACATTTGACTAATAAAACAACAAGAGACAAGATTGCAATAACCTATACTAAAGTTGCCTGAGTGTGCTATGGCTTAGGCAATAGTCTACTTTGATAACTCTTTAAAAGAAAAATATAGACAAAGGAAGGACACAAGATAGGATGACTTCACAAAAGTGATTTAACCACAAAATCACTATAAAAAGAGAGCCTAAAAAAAGAGCAGTTACATGTACAGTTATCCTTGGTTTCCTGGGAACTTTAACATTTCATTTGAAGATCTACTTTATTTCCTTTTTTCCTTTAATATATATTTTTTCCATGTCATTTCAGTTGTTTTATGTAGATCATTTCTGAAGCATACAAGAGATTCTCAAGATTGGAGAATTTGAAAATATTGCTACAAAATATAATACCTTTATAAAAAGTTTTAAAACATCTTTAATCAAATACAATATTTAAATGTCTTGTGATATATAGCAAATCTGAGGAAAACATTATTTATCAAAGCAGATAAACAATGATGTTTTAGTTCATTATAGCTAGGATTTCATTGAAATATTTTAAATGGTCTGATGATATCAGGTAGTATTTTCCTTAGATTTTGGAGATCCATTGAAATATTCAGCTAACATACAGAATTTCAAAGGTATTTCTAAGGATGCTAAGGTGATGTAGAACTATATGTGAACCTTGAAAGGACTAATGTCTACACTAAAATTTTATTCAGCTCCATTTTATCAAGTAGAAGTCAGAATGTCTAAAATTCCCTTTCCCTCTTCAAATAACTTAAGAAATTTGTAGGGGCAGATAAAACATCCATCAAAACTATACACTTTTTTTTTTAATTTACAAGAAAATCAATATTGAAAATTTACTTAACACTTTGAAAAACAATGAAATTTCCAATTAAATACCAGCACTAAACAGAGAATTTAAAGAAAATGGCAGTTAATTTTTAAGCATTTTCAAAAATTAAGATCAAAAGAAACTTCTAGAAATAATTATACGTTTTAATATAGACTGCTTAAGATGAAGAGTCATGTCACAACTTTTTATGGTCTTAGAATCTAGAAGTTTGAAGATCATACAGTACTAACAATGAAGTTTCCCTTTGATAAAAGAGAAGATAGCCCTTTGACAAAAAAACACACCTTGGTCAAATTAAGATGTACAGACTATTTTTTTTCTTTTTTTTTTTTTTAAAAGAATGCATTAAAGCCTTCTAATTGAAGAAATACAGTTACTAGATTTTACCTTCTAAAAATATTGTGCTCAAATAATATCTCTTTTTTTCTTAGTTTAAAATAAAGACTTTTAATTAAAGAAGGTGGACTTAACGCATGTATTTTCCTCAATACTTTCACAATTCCCAACAATAACAAAAAAAAAAAAAGACAATAAAAAGATCTGAAAAGACATGAAGAGAAAATCCTACAGGACCAAAGTGAATAGGAGAAAATGTTAGAATGACTTTTTTCTTGAAAGTTGACAAGTATAGATTAGTAGTGACTGGCTTAGACTGAGAATGCAAAAGGAAAATACAATAGGAAGCTCAGATATTCCCTGAGTGTCCTGTACAACTTAGGATAGGTTCTCAGAACATTAGGCAGCATTCAGAATGGCTGCAGGACCTAAGAGAAGAGGAAAATTTTAAAGTTACAGATAGCATTATAGAGAACTCTCTATCATAAAAAAAAATACAACCTTAAGGAACTCAGGCACAGCTATGGTGGGAGTACCATGTGGAAAACAGAAGAAAATGTATTAATTGAGTGGTGTGACCATTCTACCAGCCCTGTTCTACCATGCACCTAGATCCTCACACTCTGACACTCAAGCTTTCACCCTTTCTTTAAAAAGGTAGCTTTCTCTAGAAAGAAATCTAACAAGCCCCCGCCAAAAAATGCAATGGCATTTATTGTTCTCCAAGGGAAAACCCAGTAGTTTCACCCTTAGACTAAAGATTCCGGTAATAAGCTTTACTGTGTAAGTAGAAGTGTACAGTCATATCATTTAATGTCTTACCCTTCAACATAAACTGGCAGCTAAGATCACTAGAAAATAGAGAAAAATATATACTATGAAAGAAAATAAAGTTAAACTAAATCACAAGTGAATTTCATCAGATAGTCTAAACAGAAAGCAAGAAATGCAATGCAAATTCAATATCTTCATAGAGATAAAATAAGATAAAGCACCTATCCATCTAGAATAGTATGCCATTAGGGAACACACACACACACACACACACACACACACATACACACGATTTAGGTGAAAAAGTAGATATGATGTTTGAATTATTTCAAAAGCAGATATCTGAAATGATATTTTTTCCCCATAGTCATTATCAGGTCTCTCCACTGATCAATCTAATTTATCAAAGTTATGAGTAGAAGTAAGGTAGATAATATACCTAAAACTTTTAAACAAATTACATTCTAGCAAAGTAATTCACTCACTATTCTTTGTTATATCTCCTAACACATTTAAAATTAAATTCTTAAAATAATAATTTTTTTCTTATTTCTTAATAATATTCATTATAGAGCTAAAATTCCATAAATTCAAAAATTAAAAACAAAATTAAATAATCGCAATATTACCATGGGATTTAAAATTTAACAAAATAATTGCAAAAAAAAATAAAATTTAACAAAAGATCAAACTAAAGATATGAATTAGACATTTAAGTAGTTTTGTTTTGTTGTAACTAAGCAAAATGACATAAATGCATCATCAGCTACAAATAGTGTGATTTATTTTGCCCAAAAAATTAAAATTAAAGAAGCTCCAAGTTGGTTTATTTAAATTCTGTACTCAAATCATAATGTAAGTGTAGAACATAAACTCTAAAAAGTTTCTATATCCTTGCATTATACATTATACATTGGTATATTTCAATTTAGTGAGCAATGTTAGCTGTACTAATAAACAACAAAGCCATTTACATTTAGGAAAGCAATTCTTTTCTCTTCCCAATCACAGATTAAAATGGTCTTTTTGGGAAATATCATACAATTTAATTATTATTGAACAAAGTTAGAAGAATTAGTTATTAGAGAATACAAATCAGCAATTTTATTAGAGCATGAAATTAAATACCCCATATAAAAGATAAAAGCCTCAAGAGTTTAAAGATGATGCTATTGACATGTCATTTTTTTTCTAATATAATGTGATTAGTAGTTGCATTTATATAAATGGATGGAAGGGCCTGATGGTTTTAAGTGCACATTACAAATAATTCTATTAAGATTTTTAAATAGAGTGAGTTTATGTTCATTTAATAGCTTGATTGCAATTTCTCCTCATATGGAACACCTAGGTTGAATTTTTATATCTAGGGAAAATGAGGACTTTAGGTAATTATCAAAATAACTTAGACTAAAGTTACACTTAGGGTTCTAAGGAATTAGAAAGCAGAAAGAATTTATACTTTGATTCAGAGAAGTAATATTGCATGCTAGTTTCCAAATTAATATCATCACCTCTTTGAGCTCAGATGTTTCTTTATAAACCTCAGGAGAGGTAAGAAGAAAAATAATCTTTGGAGCAGATGTGGCAGGGAGAATGGACAACTAAGTGATTTGAATATGCTCTTTAGTCCTGTGTTGTACTGAAAGATTGTGTGCTTTATTCTTGCTATTTAGAGAAGTCTAATAATAAGTGGCTCACTAAGATACCAGATTTCCTACAAGAGAACCACTACAGAAATTTTAGAAAATTAAGAAAAAATATTTAAATTCTCCATACTGAAGAGATTAAACCTGATATAGATATTGGATTATAGACTAGATAACCAAATTCAGTTTCCTTGGAAGATGATCACACATGTTTCACATTGCATATGTCAGAGTGACTTAATTTTTAAAAAATTGTCTGTAATATTATTGTCTGGGCATTTAATAAAGTCAAGATTATCCACCACTGCCATATTGGGAAGGGAGAGCAACAAAAGATGGAAGAGGAGAAAGGAAGTAGAGGAAGTGAAGATGACGATATGGAGAAAAAGGAGCAGAAAGAGAGAAAAGGAGAGAAGAAGGAAAAGAAAAAAAGCTATTTATATCTTTCAGTAAATTTATTTGAATAGATATACAATATAAACATCAGCTCATAGCTTCACAACTTGATGTGTGTGGGAGCATTTTCTTTCTAACTAGCTAATTGAATTAACATTTTCAGTAGTGGAAATAAGCTTTTAAAGTTATTTTTTATTTTTTGCTGACAATTATGTTTACATATGTCAGATAAGATCCCCAATTACCAAATCACTTAAATTACAGAGGTAAGAACTAAAAAGAATCTTAGTTAAAACTAATCTCTCTAAACTTATTGAGGGCATTAAGTACGAATTTAACTCTTTGTAAGACACAAAAGCAAAGGAAAAAATGTGACTTTTAAGGAAAGGTTTTGATTGTCAAATTTCAAGTTCTAAAGATAAATGTGCTGCAAACAGGAAAATCATGTGACCATGAGTATGAAAAAAAAAATAGAGATGGACCTTGGAGAATGGTCTACCAGACTGAGAAATGAGTATAAAAAAAGACTTATGTGTATTTGGGATTTAGAAAGAATCAGATTTAGCTTGATGTGCAGTTTACAAGAAAGAAAGTACAAGAAATGAATCTTGAAGAAGAGATTGGGACCACATTCAGAAGGAGTTTGAATCTCAGGCTGAGGATTTTGAGTTTTAACTTTTTTGCTCTGAGATGGGAAGGGGGAGAAATAGTGACACTGAGAACACAACAATGCCAACTGTGAGGAGAAAATAATGAAGAAGCAAGATCCAGGAAGACCAGTTAGGAGATTCTTGCCACACTTCAGGGAAGAAATTAATAAGGCTGCTGTGGAAAAATAAATATTGTGTGTGTGTGTGTGTGTGTATATATATATATATATATATATATATATATATATACATATATATACATACATATATATACATATATACACACATATATATATGCATGTATATATACACATATATATGCATGTATATATACACATATATATGTATGTGTGTGTATATATATACACACACACATACACACATACACACATACATATATAAACACATACATATATATCTATATGTATAGATATGCATTCATATATTTATTATAAAATATAAATGTTACATATATCCTATACTTAATAGAGAAGGCTTAAAATTAATTATAACATTTAAATTTCAATATACACTTTTATAAGATGTGATAATTTGCTGCCACCCTTTCTTCCTGCTTCGTTAAAGGAGAATAAATACACTTAGTGAATCTGAATGTTTAGAAAGAAATGTAACATAACGGAAGATCAAATTTTTGCTTTATAGGTAAACAACATTAGTGTGAAAACTAAGTAAATAAGTAAATATATAAATTTATAAAAATAGGTATGAATGATCATGTAATAAATGTATGATAATTTTCATAACGTAATGTTTTCTTGTATACCTAAAAAAAAATAAAATAAATTGTACTGAAATCACATTAGAGGTTAAATTAGTTAAATTTAGTGTTCAAATTTTACTTTAACAACCCAAGAATTTTGCATTCCTCTATGAATGAATCATAATTCAGCAGGAGTATTTTCAAGAAATAATACATTTACTTTTTTTTTCAGATGTGTGTTAGTGTTGTTACAGATTTAAGCTGTTGAATATAGCAAGTGTGTTACGATTTTCTTTCCAAGCACTTTATTTTTCTGAGCTATGTTAGAAGTGAATATTGTGTTTTGTTAAATAAGTAAATTTGCATCTGTAGTCTATTTATTTCTAAAATATGTAAGTTGTGGGCTTACCTTTAGAGATTCAAAATATCTGATGCTTGCTTGGAATCATCTTTGCCTCAAAAACTCCGGAAAAATGAGTATAGTACATTGACTTGTTGCAAAAGAATTGCTTAGAGAAAAGTCTGATTTCTTTAATTTTCAGGAAATATCTCATGATAGGTACTCTACAAAGAGAAAATATGACAGAATTTTGGGCTGAATGTATTAGGATCATCACCTCTGAAAAAAATGGGTGAAAACAAAATTTACCAGTAATATTTGGGCAATACAGAGGATAGATTGAGATTTGAATATGACTGTTCTCCTCCATGAGGCCAAATTAGCTGGCTTTTGTATACCCACCTAGATCATACCCTGGGAAGGCTTTGATGTTTGGCAAAGATGTTCTCTGTAATCTTGGAAAATCCCAAACTGATTAACGGCTAGAGGCTTCTGCTGAATAAATTTCCTAGTGTCACTGAATACTTTTTTTCCTTGAAAGAGGACAGCACATTGCCCTGTTTATCACAGTTTAACTCTTGGATCAAGCATCTCCAATTCTGCACAAACATTCAAGAAACAGCTTTATCATGAATATTATGGGCCTCACTTCCTAAGGGAAATTTAGAAGAAGAAAGTTTGTGGGACTATCTTCAGCCTCTGACACTGCAATCAGTCTCAGAATCATAATTGATTCCATTTATCTTCCTGTTTGTCTATCTATTTTAGATTTCCTTCACTTCAAGTGACTCTCTTTTTCGATCTGAATTGCTTACCTAGTGTGGTAATCTTGAGTTTAATTCATGAAAAGCTTGAGTCTCTGGTCACCATGGACCGGGTGATTGTTTTACCTGTCCATTTATGTTGATATTTGGACAAGGGAAGGCTCCAAGTGGATCACCTGATTTCCACACATTCCCCACTGGACAAGGGCAATCTTACCTCTTCATGATAATTGGTCAAATACTCCTGTAAAGTCAATGATTTCTTATTTTCCTACTTCTCTCTGTACCCAAGGAATACAAATTTGACAGATACCAACCATATTTTATAACTAAATGGTATGATTGGTATATACTCTGGGAAAAAATATGCCCCTTTAAGAGACCAAGGCCTTTAACTCTGCAGAACTGCAAAATGTAGAAATAAGAAACACAGAGAATTTGTGAGTTATTGGGAGTGACAATAAGTGGAAACAGTCATTTTTCTCTTATGTAACTCCAGACCCAAGGGTGCTTCTGCTGGGAACAAAATGTCTTTGATTCAATGTATATTCTGCATCTGAAGATTTGCCTTTGCTTATATTACCACTAAACGGGTTCTTCCCCTATGCTGTCAATAGTCCATTGCAATGCTTTTCACACTTCTGGGCAGTGTGATATAACCAGTAGATACCACGGCCATGATTCTTCTTTCTCATTCTTTGTTGTTGGAATGTGTCCTGTTCTTATATAATATTCTATGGAGTCCTATACTAGTAGCACTCAGATATTGGGACTGGCTGAGGCTTTGCATACAAAAATAGGAAAGCTATTTTAAAAATTTACAGACATGTAGTGGCCAGTAACCAGAATATTTATGCAAATGTCCTCTTACTGAGCTTCATCATTACCATTAAAATCACTTTGTTCATGTGCTTATCATGCCAATACTGGTGTCATCAATGACAAAGAATGCCTGACATAAATTTGCCCTGTTACTTTTTCTGCTTGGTTGTTTACTGCCTGTGCTGTGTTAAAATGCTCTCTGCTGAGTGTTAAAATGTGATAAATATTATTCACGTATCTCTACGCCAGAACTCCTTATTCCTAATATTCCAATATTTTTTATTCCAGGTACTCTTAACCAGCTGGTACCACAAGGAGTCTGTATAAAACTTCACAAAGTATAAAAGTAGGTACACCACCTGGAGCTCTGCCCTTTAGGGGGATTTTCCATCTCTGTTGCTTTCAAGGCTATACTGACTGAAGCTATAGTCAGCTGCAAGCCATTTATAACTTATATATGTGTGCAAATGGATATTACCTCCCACGTATGATTTGATTTCTTAAGAGTAAAACTAAACTCCACCATTTGGGGTAGAGTTCTGGCCACTATTTTCATATTAATTCGACATTCTAACAATATTTTTAATCAGAGAAAGAAAATAACTCAAAGAAATAAATGTAAGTATTAGAATAAAAAATATGACTACTATTTTTCACAGTCACACAGTGCATATAGAAAATTCAAATACATTTGTAACTTGCAGAATTTTTAGAATTAAAAGGTGAGTTTATAATAAACTTATGTTTAACTTTATATAAAATCAAACTTATTTCTATACACCAGCAATATTATTTGTACAATAAAATTTTTATAAGAAAGATACTATTTATAAATGTATCATAGAATTAGCAATAAATCTAACAAAAGAAAAGTAAGATGTCTACAGAGAAAAAATATAAATGAGATAAATTCAATAAATAAATGATTAAAGTAGTATAATATTAAGGATTTAAAGACATTTTATAAACTTCAATTATTTTAAACAAAAATATAGATTCAGTGAAATCACACTAAAATTTTGGCAGAATCTATCTTGTAAACATTCCCAAATAAATTCTAAAATTTATTAGAAATTAAAAAGGATCAAGAAAAACTAGGACACGTTTTAGGAAGAATAAAGTGGGGGCTATATTCTACAAGATAATAATGTTTATTATAAACTATTATAAATACATACATACATACATACATGTGGTAGTGAACAAAGGCAGACAAATAAAAGAATGGGACAGAATAGAATCTCCAGAAATAGATATAAGTGGCACTAATTTATATTAAACAGAATTGTAGATACAGAACAATTTTTTTTTTAAATTAAGAACCTGGGTTTAATACTATAACAGCAACCCTACCACTCTCTGATGATCAAGATCAATTACTCTTGACAATATTTTGGCTCCTTTTCTTGTCTACTGATCTCTGGCAGTACAGTATATAACAGGACTTACGAGTTCCATGGTGATATCCCCACCATCACATTTCCTTCACTGTAAAGTGCTTCCTTTTTTAGAATGAATGGTTTTGCCAGATCACCAGATCAGTGGTTTATGTTTCATAAATCCTTAGATAGTAGTGGAGAACAAGGACTTGCACAGGATAGGCAAACCCATATTATACTAATGACAGATTAGCTACCTTTCAGGCTGGGAATGTCCAACATAATCAAATTTTCATTAAGTAGCTGGAAATTCTCCTTGAAAAAATGATTTCATATCAAAGATACTATTAGTCTTTTTTCCTTGAAGTTTTGGTATTCAGTAGCGGCATTAACTAGATTAGCTTGCAGGATTGGGTGGTCATGCTTTTGAGCCATGAATATCCCCTATATCTGATATTATATCTACTTTATGTATGCACCTGAGTCTGTTTGGGGTGGCCCCTGACCAGCTCTGGCTAATGACAACTCATAATCATTGTTTTTATGTGGTCATTTAGTGACTGACTCTTCTATGATGGATGATCATTGTTAGAATTTAAATGTAATATAAATATCTTTGCAGCTTGTTCTGATTCACATAAATCCACCCATATGTTGCTTCCAAAGATCAGATGCCTAGCATCCAAACATTTTCTTTTAGCTACTATCATTTATGTTATTTCTCATTATCTGCAGGTTTATGTATTCTTAATTTGGACCATTTATATTTCTGCATAAATTGAATAATCTGAATTGCTGCCTGAATCTCTGTTTTTTTGTGAGGATTTTTCCAGATAGCAGACTATGGTTCGGGGATACAGGAGGCATCTTGGAGAGCCTTCTTCACGACTGTCAGGGTGGAGGGAAGAACAGAAATGTGGAACTAAGCACACTTACAAAGAAGATTTATGTGATGTTATAGAAATCATTGAAATTAGGATGTGACTACATAATTTTCCTTGTTGAGGAAATGGGCCTAGAATCTTTAATCCTAAATGGATCTCTAAATGTCCCCCTGAGGGAA